>JAPTJF010000088.1:0-163886 GCA_029339195.1 Micractinium sp. NFX-FRZ | reverse complement strand
CGCCGGGATGTGATGGGTTGTGTTGTGCTGAAAAGTGTTGGGGCTGGAGGTGCACATGAATTGAAGTTTGACGGGGCCACGGTCTGGTGAGTTTCAGGCTTGCAGTGTGGGAATGTGCGTTACAATCAGGAGGACGTGTGAGGGAGCTGGGACTTGGCTCACTTGATAGCAGCGGGCTGGTCGGGTGCAGAGGCGGGCCCCGGGCAGGTTCGGGGTTTGCAGGGGCGAGCATGGGAGGACAAGACTGGACAAATTCAGTGCTCTACAGGTTGTGGGTGAGGCTGACCCGCTTGGCAAGCACTATGAGGCGGCGCGGGTTCAAGAGTTTTGGGAGGTGATGCCGCCTGGCACAGCAGTGGAGTCGGTGATTGACAGCCAAGGAGCAGTGCGTGTGGTGGAGGTGAAGTGGTGCCTGGTGCCCCAGCCAGCCTGGACAGAGCGCAGCGGGCTGCCCATGGTGGTGAGCGGCGAGTATCTGAGGCATGCAGATATGCCGGATAAGTGGTTGGATAGCATGCAGAAGCTAGACAACATCATCCCTGCTCCCATCATGCTGGCACCGCTGGACGAGCGCCACGACGTGCCCGCCACTGTCACCGCCACCCGCTGTGCAGGTGTGCCCAGCTGTTGTGGGTTGAGTCAAACATGTGTGTTGTGCTTCTGCCGGCCACGCATGCTGCAAACTCGTTTCCGCCAGTACTGCCATTCAAACTCTGACAATGCACATGTTCATGCTGCTTTGTGTGCTGCAGGAAAATTCTGGCTGTACGGCGGCGGGGGCCCCGGCAAGAGCGGCTTGCAGCCCAGGGGCGCAGTGCCGCTGGCAGCAGGCGACACAGATCTCATGCGGGAGGGTGCTGTGTCCAACCTGCAAGAGCAGCTGAAGCGGCGGCAGACGGAGCTGCAGCGGCAGGGTGCCCGCCTGGCTTCTCACAAACTGCTGTGTGCAGTTATTGTCCCTGACATGCGCATGTACGATTACTTCTTGAAGTGAGCAGGCCAAAGCATTGTAAGGCACTGCAGTGCACAGCATACAGGCCAGGTGCTGCAGCTGGCTGGTTGCAGACCACCATACAAGCCAACAGTGGTATGCAATGGGGCCACAGACCACCATACACTACTGAGTGGTCTGTGTTCTGGTCTGGGATGTGAAGAAATCCTGCCAGTGAGGGTCAGGGGGGGCTTGGGTCGGCAGGGTGTGGACCCCCCGGCCCCCCCCACCCCCACCCCCGGGGGCTGGCTCTTGACCAAAAACGAGTCTGGAGTAAAGGGGCATTTGCAGCTCAACAGGCCCAAGAGAGCCGCTGGAACGAAGTATCTTAGCCAACTTGTTGATGTTATGGCGTGCTCGGGCATATAAGCTCCTGGGGCAGCGTAACACTGGCCTCCATGTCATGCCTTCCGTGGTCGCCGCATGGCAGTACTGCTCCCAGGAGCTCCCAGGAGCATGGCACGGCAAGTGGTTGCAACAACTTCTCACACGCATTGCAAATGCGACTTGAAAGATTCAATTCCCTGAAACTATAAGTGAGGCTGGGAGCCCTTGGGGGACAGCAACGAACTGGCCGAGACAAACGCATCCGGCCCCCTCGCCACATCTGCTGGCATCCAGTCTTGCGTTAACTTAACCACCGGTTCTGTGCATCCCTTAGACAGAGCCATCGGCAGCCTTACAGTCACTTACATTCCAGCATCCCAGAGATGTAGCTGGCGGTCATAGAAGGAGCAGGTGGCTGCCAGGCTGCCGCACCCATCCTTGCTGCTGCTGCCAAGCGGCAGTGCCTCCCGGCACCAGTCAGCACCATAGCTTAGGGCCCCAGGCTCGTGCTCATACGTGGCTTCAATGCTCAGATCCCGGCTGGTGCCATCCACTCGCAGCACAGCAAAACCATGATACATGCAGGCCGCCAGCAACAGCCGCGGGTCGTTAGGATGCCACTTGGCGCGCCACACGCCGCCTCCTGTGTTGACCTGCAGATAGATATTTGGAGCATCAGGTGTGCTGACGTTGCTAGTGGACATGGCTGCCATACAGAGGAATTGCCTTTGACTATATCAACTGCTGCAGACTTATTGGCATCTCGTTGTCGGCAAACCCCGCCCCAGTCGCCCCTTTGTCACCCTGCTTCTGCTCACCTCTGCCAGCTGTATGGGGCGCTGCGGGGCGCGCAAGTCCCACAGCCTCAAGCGGTCGTCATACGACCCTGTCACCCCGTAGTGCTCCTGGTACGGGCTGCTTGCCACGCAGCACACCCCTGCGCCGTGTGCCTTGCTGCTCTGCCACACCGGCGCCTCAAAACCCTGGCGGCTGTCCCACAGCCGATAGGCGCAGTCGTCGCCGCCAGAGTGGAGCAGGCTGGGGTGCCACGCATCCGTGGCTGCTGCCCACGCCTCCAGCTGGTGCGCCTGCCACACAGCCAAGCTTGCCATGCCCGTTGGCGTAGCCTGCAGGTTCGGTGGGGTTGAGCTTGGTGTTAGAGTGGGGCACGCGGCGGGGCAGTCTATACAAGGCAAGATGAAGCAGCAACGCCAGGCACAGCTACCTGGCAAGCACGCATGCACAAGAAAGCGAGTAAAAAGGGCTATTCAAGCAGACACCCACCTGAAAGAGCTGCAGCTGCCCACTTGAGTAGCTCACTGCCAGCTGGTCTCCAGCGCACCCAGCGCACCGGGTATAGTCGAGCGACACAGCCATGCCTTGGGCAGCCTCATGCTCTGAGTCATCGCTGCTGCTGTGGAGCTGCACTGCTGGCGGCAGCAGGGACCCGCCCTGTGACGCCATCTCATCAGGTGCCTGGTCAAATGTCATTACTCGCACTGAGCCGTCCGCCAGCGCGGCTGCCAGCTGCGGCATCGCTGACCGCGGGTGCCAGCGCAGGTCGAATACGCCTGGCAGCTCCCGGGAGGAGAGCTCTACCAGGTGCAGATTCTGCGTGGAAAGAGCATTCTTTGCCTCCTGCATTCCCGCTGCCTGTTCCGCCCCTGGCTGCACAGCTGCTCCTGCCGCCTGCCCAGCCTCTTCTTCTGCCGGGCCCTCCAGGCGGAACAGGTGCACTGCACCCTGCCGCTGCTGAGCAGCTTCATCCAGCTGGTAGGTGCCCACTGCCAGCAGGCGCTGCGCCCCCTGCTGTGGGCACCATTCTGCCACGTCGGTGTTAAGCAGCAAGTTGTGGCGGTCGTGCGTGCGAGGTGGCGTCATGGCGGCTGCTGGGCTGGGAGCAAACGGGGGATGCGGCGGAGGCGGGGTTGGCGGCGGCGGCGGATGGGGGTTGGCTGCGGCAATGATAGCGGCGGCAGCGCTTTGCGGTCCAATTGCGCAATTGAAACTACACCCATTTCGGAGCATGCTTAAAGCACAGACAGGCTCACCTGCACTCTGGGTTGAAATCCCTTCGCAGGCTGGCTTGTGCGCTCAGGGTAAAGGCGGTTCGCCTCCCTCGCTGCAACACTACGGCAACATCAGGAGCTATTCAGTTGCAGAAGCAGCGTGACAGGCGTGCCGTGCACCGCTGGCCAGTGGCTCAGGTTTCGGATAGGACGCTTTCCGGCTGAGAACGGCGGCCGCAAATGCTCTATTCGTGCGTCCGAGCGACTGTCCCCTAGCGCCCAAACCCCCCAACCCTCACGCCGCTCCCTCTCCGCTCTCAAAGCACAGCACTGTCGTCCCGCAGCAGGCACGCGCTCACGTGCGCTAGTACCGTAACAGAGCTCACACCCGCGAGCAACGCTGCCGAGTTGCTCGCCCCGCTGTGCCCCGCCGCTGCACCGCCGTGCCTCCGCCGTTGCCTTGGACTCGGCACGTCATGGCGCTGCCGCCGCCGGCGCCCGGCTTCATCGCGCCACCTACTTTCCAGGTGGCGCTGGACTGGACAGAGGAGGAGCAGCGCGCGCTGGAGGCGGGCCTGCAGCGCTACCCGCCCGACCGCTTTGACCTAGTCCAGCGCTACGTCAAGATTGCCGCCATGCTGCCGCGCAAGAGTGTGCGTGACGTCGCGCTACGTGCACGCTGGACCATCAACCAACAGATGCTCAAGAAGCGCAAGCCTGGGGAGTTGACAGTGGGGGCAGCCACGGGCGCCAAGAAGCCGATGGCCGCTGGAGGGCTGCTGCCACCCAAGGCGCCGCAGCTGCCGCCGGTGCCCATGGTGCGTGCATGCAAGCGGTGCAGGCCCTCAGCTGCGTTGCTTTTGAGGTCCTCTGTTGTGGAAAGCAGAATGGGCAGGCGGGTTGGGCGTTATGACTTTGAGGAGCTTCGAGGCCTCTTAGGCACCAGTGGGTGTTGCCTCGCTGCGGGCTCTCCAGACTGCTTGCGCTGCGGGCTCCGGGTCTGACCTGCACTGCTCACCCCATCCCTTTCCTGCTGTGCAGATGCCTGGCATGCCCGCCATGCCCGCGGCCGCAGCGGTGCCAGCAGACAGCCCCACCAACGCCGTTATTGGCGGCCCTATTGCGCAGCTGCTGGAAACCAACTTTGCCATACTCAACGAGGTGTGTGGTTGCATGCGTGGGTGCTTGCTTTTTTGCCAGGAGGGCTTCATAGAGATGTGCCAGCTGTTTCCAGAAGGCAGCGCGTTTTTGGGGAGTGCAGGCATGCAGGCGGCGTCATTTTGGTGTTTATGCATTTGTTTACACCTCCATTTGCACGTTGCCCCTTTTCTTCAGCACTGCCTGCAGTATTGCAGCAACATGGCGGACTTCACATGGACGGGAGCATGCAGGTGCTGCTGCATTTCTCTGTCTATATTAACTCCTTCCATCCTGCCCTGCTGCAGTTCCGCGGCAACATGGCAGATTTCAAGGTGCACGAGAACACGCAGCTGCTGGTGCAGTTTCGGGACAACATCCTGGCCATCATCAACGCAATGGAGGCGATGGGGGGCGTGATGGCGCAGATGCCGCAGCTGCCCGTCAGGTGGGACGCTGAGCAGAGGGCGGGGCCGCGTGCAGCTCGCACTGCTGTGAGCGTGGTGTGCTTGGTGTCTTTGCACGGTGATGGCCAGGCTCTATTGAGCAACAAGTGCCCTGCATCATGGACACTACATTTCACCCTGCCCCTCTCCCGTTCCCACCCTTGCCACCCCCCGCAGGCTGAATGTGGACCTGGCCAACAACTTCCTGCCCTCACGACCAGCCAGCATGCCAGCATACAACCTGACCATGCCGCCACCGCAGCCCGCACTGAATGCGCCAGGCATGGTTCCGCTACACGACGGCGGGCCGGGGGCGGGCGCGGTGGCACCGCCACCCAGCACGGCGCAGCAGCATGGGGGCGGCATAGGGCAGGCGTCGGCGGGGCTGCCGCCTGCAAACAGCCTGCCGCTGCCCAGCACAAGCATGCCCTTTAGTATAGGAGCGCTTCATGGCGGGGCGCCTGCACTAATCAAATCGGAGAAATGAACAGACAATCCTGTGCTATACGGCCGCTGTGCCAGGCTACCGATCATTTGCTTTACATCCTTTCATACCTCATGCCTGCCACCTGGAACTGGGGAGGCTGGTGCCTCTTGAACAATGGGGAGCCTCTGCCTCTACTGCATGCCTATGCTATGCTAGCCCTCTTGCCCCAAATAAGCACTCTCTGGAATAGATTACAGCAGTCAGGAGGGGTCGGAAGAGGGGTCAGATTGTCGGCAGGAAAGGCGGGCATGGAACAGCGGCACCGCATAACCACCCCCAGTGTGCATCAGTGTGTAGAGTGCATGCATGCGTCGGGTGATCGAGTGAGAGTCATTCAGGTGGTCAGTTCTCTCAGTCCTCTGCTCCCAGCATCGAGTTGCGCCCGTCTTCTCCCAGCCCGTACAGGATGCCCCGGTGGTGCGCCACCCCGTTCATGCCCTGGAAGCGCTGCTGCGCCAGCTTCAGGAATGTCGCGCTGGTCAGCAGCGAGTCCGAGCCGGCCTGCAGGCAAGGGGGCAGAACGAGACAGGTTATGGTTTAGCAGCAGGTACAAGCGGGATGAGGATTGGGGCCAACAAAGAGTGCTGGCCAGCAGCGAGTCATCCTGCAGTTGGGGGAGGTGAGGGGGCCAGCATTGGAGAGAGGGAGGGCAGTGTAAAATATAAGCAAGATCAGCTAACTGCAGGTATGTGCACGCAATCGAGCACAGCCACACGCCGTACGTTGAAGCAGGCAGATAAGCCCTTGGTCACGCACCTGATGCTGAGGCCCAATGCTGCGCCACTTCTAGCAGCGTCTTCATGCATTCATGGCTGCAAATGACATACAGAATCAGAGTAACACGCACCTGGTGCTGCGGCCCAATGCGCGCCACATCCAGCGTCTCCGCCAGCTTGTTCAGCCCGCCGTGCAGGTTGTCGCAAAACTTCATGAGGTACTTAATGTCAAAGATCTGGGGGAAGAAGAGCTGCAACATTGAAGGGAACAAGCCAGGGGCCCAACTTGAGCACCAGAAGTCATGTCACAAACATCGCGCTAGCTCGCTGCCCGCCTGCACGCCAGCTTCCGTACACCCCTGCTGCCAAGCTCCTGCACCCGCACTTTCAGCAGTTGGGAGAACACGCTTTTGTTGGCGATTCCACCGTTGGCCAGAGCCAGGCCTACATATGCTGCTACAGTAGCCCGTGCTCGCACCTTTATCACCTGAAAAAGAACTTGCCCTCGCAAGCAGTCTGGCATTGACCACACATCGTCTAAAATTCTAAAGTGGTTTCCCGCGCACCTTGAGCAGCTGGAAGAACTCGCTCTCATTGGCGGGCAGGGAGGAGCAGGTGAGCAGCTTGAGGAGATAGCCAAAGTCGTAGCCGCTGTGGAAGGTGATCCACCGCACCTGCATGGCCAACACGGCGGAAGGAGCTCAGTGGGCAGGCAGCTCAAAGAGCGTTTGGGTGCTGCCGGGGCAGACTGGGCATGAGGACCTTCCACACACTGGCGCCGTACTGTAGTACAGGCCCTGCAATATTAGGCAAACTTGGCCAAACCTGCCACTGCTCACACGTTTGCTCAGCCCCACCCTGTCCCCCCGCTTCCCTTCACTCACATCCTCGTTCAGCACCACACCCGACACCGTGAGCAGCTCTCCAAAGTGGCGCACGTCGATGCCGCGTGTCTCGTTCTGCGCAAAATCGATGCCCGACTGTTTGAGCAGCTCAATTGAGTCCTGCGCGTACATGTCGTCCGACAGCCGGAACTCCCTGCAGCAAGTAGGAATAAGTTGTTGCACCAGGTTACGAGGCACATCAGCACCATGAGATCAGATTGTGGGGATGGAGGTGGAGTTGTGGCACCCCTGTGCTCTACGGTCAGCCATCCAATCACAGCAGCCCGCCAATAGCAGCGTTTTCCATCCTCCACAGCTGTGCTCTGCACTGTAGTTGCTGGTCCAGCAAGGTGCCGGGAAGGGCGCTGCGGGCCGCACCTGAAGTTGAACTGCCACACGCAGAGTTCTCCGTTGATGCGTGGCAGTTTCCCCTCCGCATCCGTGAACGTCAGACCCAGCTGGATCAGCTTCAGCATGTCCACATTCAGCCTGCAGCCGGGACAGGCAGGCAGATGTGCAGGCGAGCTCAGGATACTGGTTGCAGAGGCATACTTGGTTGGCGGGTGTCTGGGTGGGTGGCTGCTCGGTAAATCCCTCTGCACGTGCACTCTGTCAGTGCTTGGCGGCCACCAAGTTTCGGTGCGATGAGGCATGGTGTTGCACAGGGGGCCATGGACCAGAGAGTCGTCCCCAACCTTGACCCCGCCCAAACCCGGCCCCCTGTGCACACCTACCGCGGCGTTGGGTAGTGCTACAGTCCCCTCAACCTCCACTCTCCCGCCTGCCTGCTCAAAGCCGCACCTGGGTGTCCAGTACTGATACGCCCCCCACCCTTTCCTGCCAGCCCCTGCCCGTCTGCTGCCCCCCCACCTCAGCGTCTGGTAGTGGTACTCCCCGCTGTTCTTGAAGTTGCCCACGGGGCGCGCCACCACCCCCGGGAACTCGGTATCCATGGCCAGGTAGGGGTAGTCGTCCACCACGTCACGGATCAGCTGCGGAGGGAGGACAGAAGGGGAGGGCGGGATGTGAAGGTGTGGAGGGAGGACAGAGAGGGCGGGGTGTGAAGGCGGGGAACACAAAGGCAGGGTCGATATTAGCGGAGTAGGAGGGGAGGGAAGTTGTGCACTACGTCAAGAGGTGAGCTGTCAGGAGGGACGGATAAAGAGTGCATGTCACAGAGCGCAGGAAAGCAGGGACAGGCGCAGCATCACGAGCAAAATGGCAGCACCAAGGGACGTGAGCACGGCGTCCAGGTGTAGCATGCGACCCATAGCAGCTGCCGGCACAAACCACACAAATCAGCTCTCCCACTATTGAATGTCCTCAGTGGTTGCCTACGTTTATCAAGGTTGCCCTGCACACGATTCTACGTGGCTTGACTAACGACTGTCTGCCTGCACAACCACACCGCACCTCTCATTGCCTGCCCAGTACCTCCCACTGTCTGCCGCATTACAGTTCCTCACCTGCATCCCCCATCCAGGTTGCCCTGTAACATCCCTCCATGCTTGCCTGACTACCTACTTGCTGTCCCCCGACCTCATTAACCCGCCCTGCATCTGCACCACCCCTCCCAGCGTGTAACGCATTCCTCACCTGCATCTCCTGCTCCAGGTTGTCCTGCCACACCTCGCGCACTCGCAGCGTGTCGCCGCCCGGCATCTGTCCGGTGAGCGAGCCGTCTGCGGCTGCCACCATGGCTGCCCGCTCAGTACAGCCCGGTCAAGTCCGGCAGCAGCTGCTGCCGCTTGAGACTTGGTTGCCCAAGATGAGCGTGGTGAGCACTGCAGGGCCACAAGGGTAGACATTCTCACTGGTGCATGCCCCTGCTTGTGCCCCCCCCCCCCCGACTGTGCAAGCAGCGGCGGCAGCACTGGCCGGCGCAGCTGCCGTCGGCAGGGCGGCAGGGCACTGGTGCGGCTGCGCGGCCTCTCCGTGCAGCGATCGAAGCTGTCGACACCCCCCTCACCGCTGTCCTGGGCAGGGCCGGCAGCGACCCCAGAGAGCGAGAGCACCGGCAGATGGGCCCAGGCTCTCCGATTCGCTACCGGCTGTCTCTGTCCTGACACCGGGCTGGTCTGAGCGGCGAAGCGGCCGGTTGTGTTCGGCAAGCACAAGTTCAGGCGCCGCCCAGGAAGGGCGAGAGGGGCCTGCTGTCCTGGCGCCCCTGTGCAAGGCGTAGAGGGCTGCTGCTTACGCGTGCACGTAAACAACTGCTTTCGCAATCAAAAGTAGCGCTCCACTGGGGCTGCAGCTGAGGGCCGCCGCTGAGCGCCGCCGATGTGGCGGCGGGCTTGCCACGTTGGCGGCCAGGTGCTTTGGCGGCAAGTCCATTGATTGGTGGCCATAAACCTGGTGTGCCAAAAAATATATAATGTGTTACTTGAGAGCAATAAAAGATCATGAAAAACATGTGCGGTCCGTCGGCGACGCTTGGACAGTCCCTACCGTGCTGTTCAGTACCCGTGCTGCACCCGCGCCCTGCCCCTCACGCCTTGGCCGCTGCCTTGCCCTGCAGCTTCATCTCACTGGCCACTGCATATTCTCTTCTCAACAGCCCTGGCCCTTGCTGGCGCCCCCTCTCTTCCACATCCCACGACACATGGTGCCACTTTACAAACTTGCGCTTGCAGCTTTATGAAGCGGCACTGGTAGGGCACTGGTAGGCCGAGCGCGGTTGCTGTCCTGGCGCACCGCGAGGCCGGCCGGTGCAGCGTGGAGGCTGCTGATTGCAATACACGTCGGCACCGCTCTTAAGAACGCCCCAGCGCTCCACTGTCACTGACACTGGGAAGTGCCGCTGGCGCTGCCACCATATCGGCGTGCTATTTGGCGGTATATACATGTGGATCCGGATGCCCAGGGCTCCAAATCCAAAACAAAAGAATTATAACAAACCCGGGCCAGGAGACGAGCTGGATGGCATGTGCGTGTTAAGGAGCTACTTACTTTTGGCGCTGTCTGCCTGCAGGGGGAAACTCAACGTTGCAGTGAGGTGCGCTGCGGCGCCCGCTGCAAGCCCCTCTGTAACAGTCCTTCCAGCATTGTATTTGCTGCATGATCGAATCTCAAGCTGGTGAGTGTTCCAAAATACGTAACTTTTCTAGAAGGCACAAAAGTGTTCGTTTGCGGCAGAGAAGCTCTTCTCTGCATGTACATGACACAGCATGCATGTTGGCCCATATGGTGTCGGAGCAGCATGCTCAAGCTTCCAATTCCTATTGGGCCCCGACCGAAGGCACGGAAGAGGCAAAGGCTTGCTTTGGGGGGGAAGGCCGCGACCGCGATAAGAGACTACTGTTGACAGTACAGTCCTGGCTGCCGTGATTGGCTGCATCCCTTCCAAGTACAGCCTCAATGAACCGCCTGAGAGTGGGGTGAGCGAGCCTGTAGGCGAGCTGCTCTACTGACAGTGGCGATCATGCCCTCCACCTGGCCTGCAAGTGGGTTCCAAAATAATGCCGCCAATTGGGCTTGCGAGCGCTGCCAGGCTGTAGCCCCTGGCAGGAAATCCTTGATATCCCCCCTACACAAATGCACCCCAAGGAGGTTCACTTGCTTTGGATTTTTTGGGGGGACAGCCTATATTTCCGCAAACAAAGTGCGACAGAGACCCCTGCAGCAGCCCGGGCCCCGGGGCTGCCAGGATTTGCATTGTGCTCCGGCATTCACCGCGGTAGTTTACCGTGTCCCTTGTACTGGAAAGCTACACGCAGGTGAAACTGAGCCCTGCAGTAAGCTGCCAGTGGTGGCGATCATGTGCTGTAGTCCTGTGTGATTTCGACCCGCCCAGGCTCCGCGTGAGCCATTACGGGCATAGTGTGACAAGTGCAGGTGTGGCGGAGTTGCGGATGGGCGCAAATGTGCCTGGTGCCAGGATCCTGATAGGGCACAAACGGCGGGCGGCAGCTGCCCGGCGGGCCGCGGCCTTATAATTAGGCTTCTGCCCTATAGTAATGTGGGCAACGTACTCCTCTACCGCCACTCCCCTATCCCACATGTTTGTAGGACCGTGCTACAATGCGCTCGTCCTTGTTGCTTCTGTGGGCTCTGCTGAGCTTGCTACTCATCAGTGCACGGGCCCAACCTGGCAGATCCCGCGCAGGGTCCCGGCGGCCGCAATCGCCACCACTGCGACGGCGGCCAGCTCGCATTGTCCCGGTGGTACGCCCTCCGCCAACACGCGTGCACAAGCCACCACCCCGTCCACCTCCACTTGGGCAAGTCATTCCCCCAGGTGAAGCAAGCATGGGTGGCCAGCCAAGCCAGCCTGTCCGGTACAGGTCATAAATATCCTCCGCATGTTGGGAAAAGGAAGCAGGTGCCACGCCCCAATTGAGGAGGTATGACTGCAAGCAACCTCTGCCGGTGCTGCATGGCTCGAACGTGGCATGCTCTCCCCTCCCTGCCCCCCGTCCCCCACACTGCACTTTGCCGCCTGCCTCCTGTTGACACCGGTGCCGAACCCTGCAGGCGATGTCTGCCTGCTCTTTGGCCCAACCCGTGCCGCATACAGGCAGTTGGCCGGCGTAGCTGCATGCAGGTGCTACGTGACGTGTCTGAAAGAAGAGAACTGCGTGTGGCGCAAGTTCTGCGCCGTCGGAGTCAAGCGGGCAGCATGCGTGGTAGACCCTCTGGTGCGCTTTGATGCCGCCAATCCCTGCCCCTCACCGCCTCCACCCAGCCCTTTGCCCCCGCCTCCACCCATCCCTTCGCCTCCACCCAGCCCTTGGCCTCGCCCGCCCTCTCCCTCACGGCAACCCCCCAGCCCCTCGCCGCCCCTGCCCTCCCCCGCACCGCCACCACCCAGCCCCTCGCCCCCGCCTCCACGCCCCACGCCGCCTCCACCCAGCCCCTCGCCTCCACTGCCCTCTCCCCCACCGCCGCCACCCAGCCCCTCGCCTCCTCCACCCAGCCCCTCCCCACCCCCTCCCCGCCCTTCGCCCCCCCCACCCAGGCCCCCGCCCCCGCCTCCCAGCCCCTCGCCTCCCCCGCCCTCTCCCTCGCCTCCCCCTCCATCTCCCTCCCCGCCACCTCCCCGGCCCTCCCCGCCCCCACCCAACCCCTCCCCACCACCACCCAGCCCCTCACCGCCACCACCCAGGCCCTCCCCTCCCCCGCCCTCTCCCTCACCGCCACCACCCAGCCCCTCCCCACCACCTCCCAGCCCCTCACCGCCACCACCCAGCCCCTCGCCTCCCCCGCCCTCTCCCTCCCCACCACCACCCAGCCCCTCGCCTCCTCCGCCCTCTCCCTCGCCTCCCCCTCCATCTCCCTCCCCACCACCACCCAGCCCCTCCCCACCACCTCCCAGCCCCTCACCGCCACCACCCAGCCCCTCGCCTCCACCACCCAGCCCCTCCCCACCACCTCCCAGCCCCTCACCTCCACCACCCAGCCCCTCGCCTCCCCCGCCCTCTCTCTCCCCACCACCACCCAGTCCCTCGCCTCCTCCGCCCTCTCCCTCGCCTCCTCCACCCAGCCCCTTGCCTCCTCCACCCAGCCCCTCGCCTCCCCCGCCCTCTCCCTCACCACCCCCGCCGTCGCCGCCCCCAGGTGCGCTTGACGGCACGTCGGGCTGCCCTCTCTGCCATGATTGGAAGGGCTTACCTTCATCCCTCCATCGCCGTGCCTCTACTCCTCCCTTGCCCCAACCCTGTTACTATTGACGTTGTGCTCCCCGCTTCATGTGCAGCCGACTTGGTGGACGGGCAAGAGTATGTTCTGGTCAATGTTGGGAATGGAGGATTGGAGGTCCAGCGCCCACCAAGTGGCATCATGTTTTTTTATCCCCGCAGCAACCCCACCATTGACGCCGCCAGGTGGACGCTACGAATCACGGCTTACTCCCCATTGCAAGTGTCCCTCGCTGCCCCTGACGGCAGCTACCTCAACTGGTGCGACACCTGCCACGGTCGCTCCATGGCAGGCAAGGGCAACGATGCCACAGTCGGGCCCTACTCTGGCGCTATCTCCATGTTCAATGTGACGAGGCATGCCGAGACAGGCGGCTTCTGGCTACGCAACGCCCACTCAGCAACCTTGCTGTCAAACTGTCTAGGATGCAGCAGTGATGGTCACACATTGACCACCCACCCATTGACTACCCAGGAAGGGGAGGACTGGGTGGTGTTCCACCTCTACGCCCCTCACAACCCTTCCCCACCCTCCCCGCCACCAACCCCTCCCTCCCCGCCCCCGCTGGTGGCACGCAACTGGTATGGGACAGCATCTTCCAGCGATGGCACCAAAATTGTTACAGGTTTTTTCGAAACCGAAGCCGGGTACATACGCACAAGCATTGACAGCGGGGCTACGTGGACAGAGCGGACCAGTGCTGGATACCGCGGATGGCGGACGGTAGCTTCTTCCAGCGACGGCAGCAAGTTGGTGGCAGGTGGTTACCACACGTTCTTATACACCAGCATTGACTTTGGTGCCACATGGACTGAGCGGGCTCACAGTGGAGCCTGGTGGGAAGGTGTTGCTTCTTCCAGCGATGGCACCAAGCTAATGGCAGCTGACTTATACTCGACGATTTGGATCAGCACCGACAGCGGCGTCACATGGACTGCTAGTGTCCCAAATGCACACCCCGGCTATACAGCGGTGGCATGTTCCGACGACGGCATCAAGGTTGTGGTCGCTGCTGAGTACGGGCTGATTTACACCAGCGTCAACGGCGGTGCCTCATGGAATGAGCGGGCTATCCTCGGATCCGGCAAGTGGGCGGTAGCTTATTCCGGCGATGGCAACAGTTTGGTGGCATCTAGGCGCAACTCATTCCTATACACTAGTATCAATGACGGCGACACATGGACCCAGCTGACTAGCGTTGGGTCCCGCCCCTGGTGGGTGGTCGTTTTTTCCAGCAACCCCAACAAATTTGTTGCAGTCGACCTCGATGGATATACTGTATACAGCACCAACGGCGGCGCCGCATGGACGACCAATTATTAATGGGGTTACACAGCTAGCCAGAGTTTGCCATCCCTGCCGCCAGCGGATGGATACCGCCGCCGCCGCCGGTGTCTAGGCTGTGCCTCCCGGCCCCAGGCCCTCTCATTTGTTCTGTTTTATTTTGCCTGTTTCTCGTCCTCCCGCCCACCACCGCCCACTTGCCCCGTTGCCGGCCGGACGCCTCCACCCGACCCCTCACCACCGCCACCGCCTTCCAGCCCCTCTCCACCGGCCCCTAAGCCGCCCAGCCCCTCTCAGCCGCCATCGCCACCGAATCCGCCAAAGCCCACGCCATCCCCTCCCAGCCCATCGCCACCACTGCCCTCTCCCTCGCCCCCGCCCATGCCCACGCCCTTCACCGCTCTGTGCTGGGGGGAGTGGTTTGGGGAGCGTTTCCAGAGTCGTGTGTGCTTTTGAGTGTGTGCCCCGTCTACTCATCTCTCCGCACCCGCTTTGCTGACCTCTTTGACCCAGTACCCACAGATCTGCACACATTTCCGCAACACCCCGCCCCCCGTCTGGCCTGTTTTGCTGCTGCATGTGCCAGGAATGGCAAGCTGGCCGCTTCCTCCATTGAGAACCATCCCGGATTAGGCCGGGCCCTCCCAACTGGTCCCACCCATCACTCCCTGACCCCCACCCACCACCCTCACAGCATGTCCTCACACCCCCTTGCAAGTTTCTCAACACTGTACAGCAGCCCTTCATTTGCTTTTTCATCTCCACAGCCCCAAGCTGTCTCTTGGGGGTCTGTTGCAAGGTTCTTTGCGGAAAAACAGACTGTAAGCCCAAACAAGCAAGCATAATGCCCAGGGTTCGCAGAATCCACCAGCATGTCGGCGCATTGCTTAAACTCCAGATGAAGCCATAGGGATGACCGAGCAGCACAGTATTGGTGCCACGTATAGGGGGCCAGAGCACGGCAAGCAGTGCTCCCTCCAACAGTGGCTGCTGCTGCGGCTGCGGGTCAGGCAGCAGTAGCTGCGACAGTGGCAGCGGGCACCCTTCAAGGTGAAGTTCACACCCGCGGCGTGCTGCCACCACAGAGCCAAGCTTACAAAACCCGACACCGACTACAATAAATGAACTCTACTATGTCCCAACCTCTTCCTGCCAGCTCCCACCCTTTCCAGGTACCAGGCAACCCTTCCACCCGCCTCCCGTCTCCTGACTTCCCGGTGGATGAGGAATGCTGCATTCTTAGCCTGCACCCCCTCTTGCTCGCATTCTGCCGGTTCCCTCATGGAGCTGCCGCCCCTTTACTGTTCCTTTTTGTCATTTCCTGGTACACAACGAACGAACCCGGGGGGGGGGGGGCAAATGAGCGTGGCCAGCCTAATGTAAGATCCAGTTTGTCTGGCCTAAAGAATCCAGTTTGTCTGGCCTAACCTACGAAGCTGATGGGTGTTTATGTGTCTGCCGAATCGATGCTGTGGGAATGAGAGTGGGCCTTGCACTCTCTGCCCCTTCCGGATGGCTGGCATTGCGCAGGCAGCTCTGAACCAAAGAACCCAGAGCAGGCCAGCAGCCACAGTCTCAAACCTGTCAGAAAGCTACGCCCTTTTCTAGGCAGCTTAAAGCTCACCAGCTGTACTAACGAAGTAAGTGGGCCACTTCCTGGGATTCAAGAGCTCGTGCTGTGTGCCACAGTGGCAGTTTAAAATTCGGAAGGCTCCAATATCAACGGGCGTGAGTTGGAGCCCTGGGGTGCCTATGATCAAGCACCAGGATGTGCAGAACTATTTGTAATGGTAATGGTTGAAAGAGCAATAAACATCATGAACAGACATCCCTGCCGTGCTGTTCAGTACCCGTGCTGCACCCGCGCCCTGCCCCTCATGCCTTTGCCGCTGCCTTGCCCTGCAGCTTCACATCCCGCACCAGTGCGTTGACCCTGGAAATGTACCTGCATGGGGCACACAGCGGTACACGTGAACAGTGTGCAGCACTACCGATCCTTACCCAGCAAAAAACCGCAGCGGCGATGCGCGCTCCCGACCAGCCCACGTGGACTTCACCTCCCTGGCCACTGCATTCCCGAGACAGGCCTGCCCCTGCTAGCGCTCCTCTCCTATACCCCACAGACATATTCCCACTCACTTCTCCACGTCAAACTTGCGCTTGCAGCCGTTGTAGTTCATGAAGCGGATCTTGCCAAACACAGCGCGCTCAGCCCAGCCCTGCAACGTGGGGCACGAGTGAGGAAACAGAGCAGCTTGAGGACTTGGCTTGCTGTGCGTCACTCTGAGCACGTTCAAAGACTGCGCCGCACTGACAAGTCGTACATCCCTCCGCGCTCAATGGTAGCACCGCTAGAACACGCTCGTCCAGAGATCAGCAGGCTGCGCACCAAACGCTAGCCCACGGCATTCCCCACGACTCCCAGCACCCGTGCCGCCCCCCGCACCTGGTCGTGGATGCCTGCGATGGACCACATGCAGCCCACATATCCGTTGGGGTCCCGCCCATCCAGCTCGTACTTGTCGTTCAGGTGGATGCTGATCTCCAGCGCCTCCTCGGGCGACGCGCTCCACTGCAGAGCGGAGGGGGCCAGAAAGCGGTTAATGAACTTGTAGTTCAGCTTGAAGCTCTGCAGACAGCAGGGCAGGTTGCAAGCTAACTGTTCAGGTAGATGCTGATCTTCAGCGCCTCCTCAAGGACGTTCTTTGCTGAGCACTGAACACCCTTGACATTCACCTCAAATCTAGCTCCCCCACCCCCTCACCTCCAGGATTTTCTTGGCCCAGTACATGCGCATGAAGCCGTGCATCTTGCCCGTGTGCACCATCTCCAGCTGCGCTGCATTCCACAGCTTGTCGTGCGTCTGTCCCTTCTCAAACTGCTCCCTGCAGCAGGAGGCATGACGTGCATGGGCAAATGGCATGCACATGGATGAGATGCCGCAGCAAAACACCACGTCAAGCGCAGGCATGTGCAGATTTGCCTCCTCCGGTCAATCTGTGCACCCAACCCGCCACCTCACTTGGTGTACACAAACTCGCGCTTGTCCTTGCGGTGGTCGTTCAGCGTCTGCTTGGCCCAGTCGTAGGCAGCATCCAGGGAGTCGTAGTTGTCCACGTAGAAGCAGTAGTTGTCTGCGGGGCGCTTGGGATGCAGTGAAGCAGTGTATGTAATGGGATGATGTGCAAGCAGCACTCATCTCATCACCCAGCACACAGGAGAGAGCATGCAGAGCGCAGGACTGGCCGCGCCTTACTTCTCCTTCCCTCTGAATGAGCTGCATGCGCTGGCGAACAGCAGCGGAGGCCTCACCTGCCAGCTCGCGCCGCACCACCAGCTCCTCCAGGAAGCCCTCCACCGACGCCTGCAGCAGGGTTGCAGGGAGGATGGTGATAAGAGGTGATGCTGGATGGTACAGATGGGAGGAGTGCAAGCTAGGTAGGGCAGGCAGGTGTGTTGCAGCACCAGCTTGTCCAGGGAGATTTCCACCAAGGCCTGCAGCGGGGGCAGACAGGCGCGCTGTCACCATCAGTTTGTAGAAAATGGGCGGTTTGCTGCTGCAACGCCAGAGAAGCAGCAAAGGTGTTGTAGTGGTGGCCATTCAGTGTGGGTTCTATGCCCACGGACGCCCTGCCTCGCCCCCTGCCTAGCCCTCCCCTTCTTATTGGCCTTGCCCATCTCGCCCTGCACCTCCATCCCCTCTCCTTCACAATCGTCCGCATTCATGTTGTGCACCATTTTGTGCTTGGCGGCCTTGATGGCAACGCCCTTTCTGCAGACTACTGCTAAACTGCCATTGCGCAAGGAACTATTGTGTCTGCTTTCCTGCCTACCTTGTGCACCGACTTGTGCTTGGCGGCTTCAATTGCGGCGCGTTGCGGCGCCAGGTGCCCAAAGTGCAGGTGGGGCGACAGGCCGGAGAGGGCGTCGGGCACGGTGGGGTCGTTGCGCTTCTCATCATACCGAGTCAGCCGCGCCTTGCTGAGGAAGCCCTTGTCACCCACCAGTGCCTGCAATGGATGACGCCCCAAGTGGTACCAATTGCAAAGGGCAGTACATTGCGGCGGCAGCATGGGGTGGCGAATCAGCTGTGACTTGCTGAAATAGCATTAGTCCCCCGCGGTGATGGATGCGCAGCCGGAGTGAGTGACTGCTGATGCACGCATGCATACAGCCTGTGTGGGATGGCATGCGCAGTGGGAGTGTTGGCGCTCATCAAACGCTGCACTTTGTGCCGCACTTTGTGCCATGTGCACGAGCAGGGAGCCAAGCAGAGCTGCCTGGCACGATCCCACCGTTGCTTGATTCATCAAGGCAATTGCCCAGCATGTGCCCTCTCCACCCAGGCAACCCATCCCAGCTGGACTCAACAAGGCAGCTGTCCAACTTGCACCCGTCCCACCACCACGTGTCCACATGTCAGCGTGCAGACTGGCTAGGCTCACCTCCATGGCGGCATCCTCCCCCGGCTTGCACCACGCCACCTCTGGCACCTCCTTCCCCTTCTCCACCACCTCATCAATCAGGGAAGCCCAGTCCACAGGCTCAGGCTGCACCTCGCCCTGCCAAGCCGCCTGCAGCAGAGGGGAGCATAAGTGAGCCTCATACTCAGGGGAGCCCAGTCCACTGGCGCAGGGTGCACCTCACCCTGCCGGGCCGGCTGCACCGGATGGGACACAGCATTCAAGAGCAGACAAGGCACAGGGGGTTGTGGGCTACATCAGGTGGTGGACCCGTCACCTGTCGGCTGTCATCTGCTCAGCGGGGGAGTTCAGCTCAGACGGGACCCTCCTCAAGTGACATGGCACATGTTCTGCTCTCACCCCACGCCCAGGGTACCTTTAGCGGTAGCCCCCGCACCTGTGGCTCCAGTTCCGGAAATTCTGTGAGGAACTCGGGCAGCTTGGAGTGGATCTTGGGGCGGATGGTGCGCGCAGCGTACTCCCGCTTGTCTGCACATCCCGGGGCATAGCGGGCACGGCACGCACAGCAGGCTAATGGGGTGAATGATGCGCGCCGGCATACCCCCGCTTGTCTGCACACAGGCGCACACACACACATGTGCCAAGGTGCAGCAGGCACATCATCAACAATACAATCCCACCCGAACAGGACCTCCCATGTTCATATTCACTCTTGAAGCTCACCAGAGGCCACCCAGACGGGGACCACATTGTGCGCGTCCACCTCATGGAAAGGCACTTCCAGCTTCTCGGCTACTGCCTCCCGCCACTGCCGCCCCAGCCGCAGCGGCGCAAAGTCGGTGACCAGCAGGGAAGCGCCTGTGTCCTTCACCAGCTGAGGGACCGTCTGGGTGGGGTCGCCTGCCACAGGGGAGAGCGGAAGAGCAGGGCAGCAGAGCAGGCAGAGATCAGCAGAGTCAATCACCAGCACGGAGGCGCCTGTGTGTTTTGCCAGCTGGGGGAGATTGTCTCAGCCAGGCTAAGCAACACAGGGGGAGCAAAGTTAGGAGAAGCAGGGAGCAGCAGGGCAACGGAGTCGGTGACAAACACGGAAAAGTGCATGGGTCATGCACCAGCTGGGGGACCGCCTCGTAAGGAACGCTTGTCACAGGGAAGAATGAGGTCAGGGGTGTAGGCAGGCAGGCAGCAAAGGATCACAGTGATTGACCAGCAGGGCGGCGCCCGTACCCTCATCCAGCTGGGGACCGTCTCAGGGAAATTCTGCCCGGCGTGGGACGATGGCCGTTTGGCCATCCAGGCAAGAAAACGGTCAGGCATTGCTGCTTGCTCCCATGCTGCATCTCTTTGCTGCGAGTGCAAGTTCGTATAGCCTGGATGCAAGACCTGCGCCCTGCCCTGCCTCTACTCCTGCCCTGCCCGCCCTGCCCATCCTTGACCTTTTCCCTTGGCCTCACCCTTGAGCAGGAAGAAAGAGATGTTGAGTGCCTTCAGCTTGGGCTGCATCAGCTGCAGGCCCCGCACCATGAACCCAAACTGGCGGGCACCCGCACCCAGGTACTCAGTCACCTGCAGGAGGCGGTAAATGGGTGGTGCGGGCAGTCTATATCTGCCGAAACACTGCTTAACACATTGTGAGTGTGGAACAGAATGTGCAGCGGCAGGTAGGTGGTGGTGTGGGTCCTCTGTAACCTGGTGTGTTTATTCGAAGGTGTCTTGAACAAAAGGGGGGGCTGTCAGAAGTATGTGACAAGGTAAAACGACGATTTCTGGGCAGCATGTGCACAGCGGACATTCCAGCAGGGTCCCACCAGGGCTGATACTTGGCCGCCCACAGAGCCTGGCACTGGCCAGGACCACCACCACATGCCAAGTAACAAGGGTTGCGTGCCACCAGGTCACCAACCCACCCACCAGATTGAATGCCACAGCCACCGGCACGCCGCGCTGGGCGGCTGCCTGGGCTGCGTACAGCAGCGCCCAGTTGTCGCGCACCCGCTGGTCACGAGACATCCTGGAACCAACCGGGGATGGCGGGTGTGCTACGTGTACTGTGTTGACTGTATAATGCACATTTCTGGGGCGCCCAGGCCTCGGGCATCCAGCACAATCGTAAGGAAGCCAGGCCTCAGGCATTTAGCACAATACTAGGGACACTCACCTGGCCTGCTCCTGCACTACAAGGGGTGTTCCTGCCCGAGATGCAGCCCTGCCCTGCAGGTACCTCCCTGCACTCCCCCTTTAATTTCTGCACGCATTCGCTCTTACGCCATACCCACACCCTCCTACCCATGCCTCCCTCACCAGTAAATGACGGGGCCCGTGCCTTCCACTGCCCCCTTGTGCAGCTCTCGCACCCTCTTGGGGTTCACCTCCACCTTGCCAGCTGCCGCCTTCTTAGAGGGGCCCGCCCCCCCTGCCTGATCTGCTTTCCGCTTCTCGGCACCCATGGTTGCTGTTGATGCTTCTGCTGCTGCTTCTCCTGCAGCTGCTGCTGCTGCCGGTGCTGCCTGGCGTTGGGCCGCTGTCGCCGCTGCCAGCCTGCCGCCCACTGCCGCTGCTGGCGTGACCGCTGCTGCTATTCCCACCGCCGCGCGAGCCTCGTGAAAGCACCGAGCGTTAGAAGTCACTGCAACTCTTCCGATGAGTCCTCGGCTGGACAGGCGTAGAGCTGCCGCTCCGCGGACGAAAGGCCCAGCACAAAGAGAAGGGAGCACCGCCAGCTTGCCGAGTTGTGGAGTGAAAATGCGCGTGTTGCGTGGCTCAGACATGCAACAATCGCCTATTTCAACTGGCGCCAACATTGGCCAGGCGGGACGCCGCTGGCGGCGTATCAAGTGGCGACAGCAGCAGCAGGGGCAGGCGAATGAGGTAGCTTGGAACATGCAGATCAATTGTTATACCTTTATTATAAGCTAATCCCATCAGTTGTGATGCAACACAATTCAGGAGGCCCTGTGGGCAGGAGGAACAGGCTGTGGCAAGCGGACACTACGGCGGCGCCACAACTGGGGATGTCGCATCGCACTCCAAGCACTGCGTCTTGTGCAGCACTGCCGAGCAGTTGATAGGGGGAGGAGGCATTCCGCAGCAGGTCCCACAAGCAGGCTGAACGTGCTGGATGAGGACAGACAAGCAGGGGGCAGCGGTTGTTGTTGGTGCCCTCCAATCCAGCGCACTGTAAAGACACCCTGCCCCCCCCCCCCCCCTCCCCCCCCCTCCCCATGGGCTACAAACTGCTCATTCCGTCCCCTGAACCTTGCTGGGCAGCTTTACAGTGCTGTACACCAGTATCGCGTAGTGCATGGCGCCCAGGACTAAGGGCAGCCTGCCAGCCAACTTGACGCCGCTCCCTCCTGGCGCTCTGCTCAATCTTCCTGCTGCGCGTTGGCGCGGATGGGTGCCAGGTACGGGTGTGCCATGGCCTCCTTGGCAGTGAGCCGCTCCTGCGGAGGAAGCGGGAGAAGAAGGGAAGAGCAATGGCTGGTTGGGAGGAAGGGGAGCCAGGTAGGGGTGCGGTCATTGCTTTCTTGCAGTGAGCCGCTCCTGCAGAGCGGAAGGGAAGGTGTGACACACACATTTACTGAGAAGGGTGAGGGACAGGGTGGGGCTCCATTCCTCGGCGCCTTGGGTGCTCCCAACCGCTGCAAGGTGTGGAGGCGCAGCGGGTACAGGTGGCAGAAGCAATGCAAGGGCTTCAGCGTTTGAAACACAGCACTGACATGCCGTGCCCACCACATCAGCTGAGCGGGTCAGTCCAGTAGGCCAGAAGGGGAAGGCAAAATCGAAAGAAATAATGAATGTGTCATGAAATCAAGCCAAGACTGAGCGCACCTGGTGGTCGTACCGCAGCAGCTTGTCAATGAAGTCAATTCCCTCGGGGGTCACCAGGTGCTGGTTCTCTGCGTTCACAAACTTGGTCCATGGCTTGCGGCTGCAGGGAGGATGGAGGAGAGGGGCGCGGGCAGGGTGATTGTGGGGGAACAGATCCAGCCCATCCCACCCTGGCGCCATTGTGTTGCATAATTTCCCGCCACACGTGCGCTGTCCCCAGCTGCAGATCTGTCCGCCCTGCTCCATGCAGCCGCCTGGTCCTGCATGTGTCTAGCTGCCATACCACGCTCGTTTTGCCGCCCCACCCACCTGTGCCGCCCCACCAGCGCCTCCAGCTGCGGGTCCAGCTCCAGCCCGTACTTGTTGAGGTACGCGTAGAAGCTGTCGGTGCCCAGCACCTGAAGACAGGGCATGACAAGGACAATATATTAGGGGAACGAGGGCAGCAATATTGGATCACCGGAGCGGATAATAGCTGTCAGTGCAGCACATCAGGTGAATAGCAAATGATGTTATATTCGGGTTAAATAAGGGACAGCTTTCTTAGGTACGCATCATAGTTGTCGGTGCCCAGCACATTCAGGCAGATGTGCGTGTATGCACCTGTGCATGTGTGTGGTGTGTGTGTGTGTGTGAGAAAAGGAGAGGGAGTTGCCGTGGCCCCAGCTCTGCCCCACCACGTGTCCACCCCACGGGCGCATCCAAACCCACTGGTGTTGCCACAATGCAAACTTGAACAGGCTGGTCGTAGACTCTGTGCCTGCCATCCCTTGCTGAAGCCCCTCTCCACCTTGCAGATCTTCAAGAGCTGGCCGACACTGTCACGCTGGCCCATCCGCTTTAGAACTGGCAACGAACCAAAGACAGGCGACACTGACCTTGCAGATCTTGACAAGCTGGTCGTAGTTGTCGTGCCCGTAGAAGAAGGGCTCCTTACGGAAGATCATGCCGGCCAGCATGCACCCCAGGCTCCACATGTCCAGGCTGTAGTCGTAATCCTGCAGTGCCGCAACGGAAAGGGGCAAAACGTGACCACGCAGTGCACGAGCATGAAGAGACGAGCAGAAGCGACTTTCCTCTCATGCCCAGGCTGTCAAAGTCCTGCGGGACAGGCAGATGAGCGGGCGTGGAACAGGGTGACTGTTTGAGCTGGTGAATAAGGAGAGGGGGTAGCTCAGTTCAAATTCGCAGCAGGCAGGGCAGGGCAAGCAGGTGTATCACGGCTTCACATGCCCGGGCCACATTGTGGTCCATCAACCCACCGACCACTGCTGCACCCACCTGCAGGTCCACCAGCAGCTCGGGCCCCTTGAAGTAGCGCGATGCCACGCGCACGTTGTACTCCCGCCCCGGGTGGTAGAACTGCAGGGGAGGTGTGAAGGTGAAGGGTGAGAGGCGGTGGCACCGGCAGAGAGGGTGGGTGGGGAGTTGAGGGCCGCGGCAGCGCTAAGGAGCGCGAAGTTGGCAGGGTGCTCGCAGATAGGTTCAAAGCAGCAGCCCTGTTCTATCTGGGATGCATCTTGCGCCGCGATGTGGCCCCATCACCACCAGTGCAAATTTGCCAGCCTGCAGACTTCACCCCCAATATATCAACTGCAATCCAGCACACCCCTGCCAGCCCCGAACATCAACCCCACTCCAG
The DNA here is from genome assembly GCA_029339195.1 of Micractinium sp. NFX-FRZ. Lineage (NCBI taxonomy): Eukaryota > Viridiplantae > Chlorophyta > Trebouxiophyceae > Chlorellales > Chlorellaceae > Micractinium > Micractinium sp. NFX-FRZ. Next base: position 140,071 of record JAPTJF010000088.1, on the reverse strand, counting down.
CGGGTGCACCCCTTGATATCTATCAATCAGCACCCTCTGACATCTACCAACCACACCACTGCAAACCTCATCTAACCGCTTCCATACTCAAAGCAACGTGCACCCCTGCCAGCCCCCCCAAGCCATTCAAACACTCCCCGCATGCGCACCTCTGCCAGCCCCCAGTCTATCAACCGCAGCTTCTTCTGCGAGTGGTCTATCATGATGTTGTGCGGCTTCACGTCGCGGTGCATGATGCCCTTGGAGTGGCAGAAGTCCAGTGCCTGCACAGGGTAATGAAAGTTACACATTGATACATGCATGATACATGCATGATACACGGGTTTTCACATAAGGACGCTCACATGCAGTGCAAGATACGATTTGGAGGCAGAAGCCCAGGACCACCTCCATCACGAAATACCACAGAACCCACGACAACCGCCCGCATGCGACCCACCCCAGCCTTCTCACTCAATCTCACCTTGAGGATCTCCATCACGTAGTACCGGATGTCCTGGTCGGACAGCGTGGGGTACAGCACCTGCACGGTGGTGTAAAAGGGGAGGCAAACATGAGTAAGCATGGGCTCCAGCACATGGGGCGGAGGAGCATGCCTGCTTGCACGCGGCTTTACAGCCATCCTAAACAGCAGATCAATAGTCAGTTCAGACAGCAGGACCAGCCTTCACCTTAAAGTCCGTGTTGTTACCGACCCAAACGCAGCTGACAAACCTTACTGCATATTCTGATGTTGATATGTGACATGAGCTCACCTTGAAATCCGTGTTGTTGACGTACTCAAAGATGAGGGAGGGGGTCTTGGACTGTGGGTCGCGCACCACATCAAGCAGCTGAATCACATTAGGCCCGCCAAACAGGTTCTGCAGAATCTTGATCTCACGCTTGATCTGCAGGCCACAAGAGAAGAATGGAAGGGTTGCAAACACCAGCGCTCACCATGCAGCGCTGCAGCACCCGCAGGGCCCCTGCCCTGTGCCCAGGCGCCTTCTGCCAGCGGGGCCTCAGCCCACACGGTACAAACATCTTCAGCACACATCCATCCTCTTACTTCCTGTCCCCACCCCTCACCTTCTTCTTCTTGACAGGCTTCAGTATCTTGATGATGCACTTCTCGTTGTTGCGCGTGTTGATGCCCTCAAACACCTCGCTGTACTTGCCACGCCCCACCTTGCGCACCACCTCATAGTCGTCCTGGCTCCTGCAAGGATAGAGTAGTGAGCAGAGATGGAGTCAGCTACCTGCTATGCTCGCCACCCTGCTGATGCCCTGCCCTCATTCCTGCATGGCAGCAGGGCACAGCTTGGCACAACAGCAAAAGCAAAGCATGGGATGACAGAGCATACATGCACAGCCAGGCAGGGCCAGGCGAGGCCACACGGTGTGTGTGTGTGTGTGTGTGCCAGGCCGAGCACACTCCCCAGCTGCCTGCCTCGGTGCACTGTGGCGGCCGGCATGCATTCTGCAGCAAGGTATCCCAGCACAGGCAGCCAGACATGGGGCAGGCAGGCAGGCAGGCAAACAGCCCCGCATGAACCTGTTCTCGACGGCAACAGTGGGACTAAACGCGCTAAAATAGGCAAAGCCCTCGCAGTTCGGTGCATACCATAACCATAACGCCCCACCCTGCCCCGCTGCCAGCTCACCCCCACTCGATGGCCAGATTCTCATAATCCCAGTACTCCTTAGGGTTGTTCACGTTGACATCTGCAGATGGAATGCAGGGTGGATTACAGCTTGCCTTGTGTGGCAGCAGCAGCTCAGCTGGTGCGGCAGTATGTGCGCGGTTGGCGGAGCGCCGGCCGCTGAACATGTGCAGCATGTCGTGGTGCCAGCTGACCTGCATACACGCGCGCCAGGCTGCTCATCGCGGGCTCGTCGCTTCTGTACGCCTTGGAGTACACACGGGCCATGTGGGGCGCTGTGGTGTGGAAGTGCTGCCCGGCAACACGCCAGCGGCGGGCAGCGGCGTCTGCGGGCCGGAGGGGCACACTAGCGTGCCCTGGCGCTCCTGCTCCCGCTGCTAGGAGCGCCTTGCAGGCCAGCTTGGTTGCCCGCTGCCAGTGGCGCAGCAACGTGGGTGGGGGAGCAGAGAGAGTGGAGCCGAGATGGCGGGGGGAGCTGAGAGCAGCGCTGCGCTACTGGCGGAGGTTTTCGCAGGAATGAAGCGATGCTGAAAGCTGGCAGCAGCCGCAAAGAGCACATCACAGCAGCCGAGCCAGGTGTTTTCTTCCGTTTTCTTCCCAAGCCCCCAAGTCTGCAAATTTGTTTTGATCGAAGTCGTGTGCATCCATCGATCATCGGCACCATCCCCAACAGCCCTAACAGCATAGGCACCATCACCATTCGCAGCAAGTATCGATGCGGTAACCACGGAGCTGAGGGGCGGCGCTGTGGGTTTGGAGATGCAGGGCAAAGAAGAGGGCGAGCAGCAGAATGGAGAGGAGGCGGCCTTGGCAGCTGAAGAGCTCCCGAGCGAAGCTGCTGGCGCCGCAGCCGAGGAGGAGGCGGAGGAAGAAGCTGCAAGCGGTAGTAGCGACGACGATGATGTCAGCAACGGGGAGGGTGAGTCCAGGGGCGACCACCGGCCTTGCCGCCGCCGCCGCCGCCGCCGTCCCCCCCCACCGCCTCTGCTCCAGGCAGAGCAGAAATGTCGTCATTTCCCATTCTTCACCCGCAGAGGATGATGAAGCCGGCAGCACTGACGAGGATGAGGAGAAGGTGCTGTCCAAGCGTGCCTCTTGGTCGACAAAGCACGAGCTGCCGCAGCCTTCAGCACCAGCCCGCTCACGCCAGAACCGCTTCCCCAAGATCCCAAAGTGAGTGCATGCTGGAGGGGAGGCTGGGTCATTACTGTGCAAGGATGCTTGTGGTCATGGTTCATGTAGTAACATTTATGTGGGGACATGCAGCACTGGCTGAATGGTTGTGCTGCCCAGGAGTGCCAACTTCAGCAGACGCCAACCGAAGAGGTTACAGCCGTCCCAATCCCCAATTCCTTCATTTGTGTCCTACCCGCCTGCTACCGCCGTTTGCCATGTGCGTCACCGCCTCGCTCCCGCCCATTTTCATCCCATCCCCACTTTCCTTGTAGGAGCGCGCGGTGCGGCAAGTGCGAGAACTGCCTGAACCCGCAACGCAAGAAGGCCTGCATCGTGGCTCGGCAGCGAATGCTGGAGCAGGCAGGCGGCACAAAAGCGTCCCGGAGTCGTGGCACCACCTCTTCCGTGACGGCACACGCGACCGCCCCAGCACCGGCTGCACCTGCGGCAGGGGCAGCATCTGCCGAGGACCCCTTCACCCGCAACCTCACCGGCATCCTGTCCAGCAGCGGCGGCGTGGCGCAGGACAGACACCTGGCGCTGCTGCTGCAGCTGGTGAAGCGCGCCAAGAGCAGGCCGCACCGCACCGCGCTGCTGGCGGTGCTGCAGCTGTCTGCCCCCGAGGTGTTGCACCAAGCGGTTGCCGGCGGCCTGCTGCTGGAGCTGCAGGCCTGGCTGGGCGATTTCGTGGCGGAAGGGAAGCAGGCGATGGTGCAGCGTGTGCTGGGATGCTTGGACAAGCTGCCTGTCACGCTCGCCGCGCTGCAGCCGCCCTGCGAGCTCGGCAAGGTGGTGGGCCGCCTCCGCAAGCATGAGTCGTTTGGCAGCCCCGTGATCGAGCCTGCTAAGCGCCTAGTGGCACGCTGGAAAGCGATGGTGGACCAGGCAGTCAAGTCGGGCAGCAATACTGGCAGGTCTGCACGATGCTGGGGACTATTGATGCGCTGTGCAGTATGCCTCCGGCAGCCAATGCAGTGCTGTGTAGCTGTAGATGTGCCAGCATTGCCACTTGCACAGACAGTCCGCATGCAGGCACCGTTTCTTGCAGCTGAGCTGTTTTGCCCTTGTAACCTCACTGCTGCTGTCACACACTGCCAGCGACTGCGGTTCCTCCAGGCGATGCAGTTGGGCAGCTTGCTCTGCTGTGTGGACACGCCTGACCGTGTGCGTGCTAGCATGCTTCAGCCCCTACATCCCTATGACCGTGCCTTCTTCCCACGTTGCTTTCCTGAATGCAGTGCCTCCGCACCTGCTGGTAGGGCGGCAGCAACGGGCAAGGCGGCGGTGGGGACAGCCGCGGGCAAGCCGGCTGCAGTGGCAGCAGCAGGCAAGCCGGCGGCAGGCGCAGCAGCAGCAGGTGCAGGCCTAGATCGGCAGTCCTCTGGTGCAGCAGCAGCAGCAGCAGCAGCAGCCATGGATGATGGGGATCTCTTCAAGAGTGCGGACCGGCAACGGGCTGGCATCAAGGATGCTGTGCCGTCGGTGAAGAAGGTGAGGAGGCAGGGCAGCTGGGAAGACGAGGAATAAAGGTTAGGGCTGGGCTCAGGCACCGTGGCAATGCTGCCTCGGCCCACCCAGTGTTGTATGACAAGCTCACTTGCTTGCAATGCCTTCATGGCAGGCACCTCTGCTATTGACTCTGGGCTACTCAACCCTCTCTATCCTACTTGCCACCCTCTTTACCCTGTGTCCTGTGGCCCCATTTTCCCCTTCGTCAGACCGTCACGATCAAGACCTTGCCTGTGGAGGCAACCCGTGGCCCCAAGCCGGCGGCTGCAGGCCAGCCAGCAGCCCAGCAGGCTGTTGTGGCCAAAGCCGATGGCCCAGCTGGGGCGCCTGAGCGCACAGACATCTCCAAAGTCAGCGCCAGCCCATTTGCCTCGCTAGGCGGCATGAGCAGCCTTGGCAGCGGCGTGACGGTGCTGGGCGGCAGCAGCGGCGGGCTTCAGCGGGCGCCGCTGTCCACTGTGGGGCCAAGCTCTAGCACCGCCAAGGATCGGGCGGCAGCAGCGGCGCGGCGGGTCCCCTCACCTGAGCCTGGGCCACGCAAGGAGAAGAAGAAGAAAGTGGTGTGGGTGGAGGAGGAGGTGCTCGTGGGCGTGCGCTGGTTCCGCAAGGTGCGCTGCTGCTTTCCCTGGGGGGCAGTTGATACTATACTCTATGCAAGCGTAGAAACACAAGCTTCCTGCAGCTGCGAGGCAATGTGACCCTGCGTTGGGATGCCTGACGCTTCTGGGCTGTTACTTGTTGCTGTCACAGCACACCTGCGTTCTTCAGCCGGCCCGTGCTTCCTCCCTGTTGGCACCAACCGCACTACTGGTCAAATATCTGCCTACCTTTCTAACAGCCTGCCTGCTGCTGCTGATGACCCGCCAGCTGCTGCCAAGATGGGCGCCGACATGAGCCTAACGTTGCCTGCCTGCCTGCCTGCCTGCCTGTTCGCTATGCATGCAGGACGACCCGCCAGCTGCTGCCAAGGCGGATGTCGACTTGAGCAAGGCGGCAGGGGGTGGTGACGCTGCAGGGAGTGGCAACGCTGCTGCGCCGCCTGCTCGCGAAGCCTCCCCACCTGGCTTTGAGTCGGCGGCCAAGAAGGAGCACTTGTCCGAGGCAGAGGCTCTGCGGCGGCACCGCGAAGAGGTGGGTGCGGCACAGTATGTGTCTCTTGTACATACACTCGCCCGCTTGCCAGCCTCCAGTCAGTGGTACAGTCTGTTAGTTGGACGGCGCGGCCAACATATATATAATTTGCTGGATACCCACCTGCTTGCATGCATGCTGCCTCTGTCGGCCCTCCTCCCCTCAACTCCTGATTTGCAGTTCAGTCTGCCTGTGCTCTTCCCAAGCTACACTACAGGAGGACCAGGAGCATGTCGAACTCAACAAATGCCTGGCACTCACGGTGCCCACCACCCAACTGACTCGGGTGCCCACCACCCAGCTGGACTCGCCTCTCTCACTTCCTCCTACTCGCTCCCCCCACTTTTCTGTCACTCTGCAGGAGGACCAGGAGCGTAGTGAGCTGGACAAGCGCCTGGCACTCATGGTGCCCACCACTGCCTGGCTCAACCCGCTGCCCAACGACACCACCTCTGGGGCGGAGCTGGACGCTATGCCTGCACCGCCAGCCCGCGGAGAAGACAGTGCAGAGGCTCAGGCAGCAGCAACGCGGCATGAACAGGTGTGAGGGGGTCAAGCCTGTTTCAACATCAGTCTTGCTGGTGAGAATGCTCCTTGCATGCGGTGCTGTGCACGGCTACCAGTGAAGGTCTGCGGGGCCTGCTGGGTTCTCAACCTCTTCAAATTTAGCCCACATCTCTCCACTCTTGTGTCCACTCCTGTGTCACGCAGGCGCCAGCCGTGAAGTATGATAGCCTGGCATCAGTGCCGGACTGCCCAGCTGAGCCAACCACCATGGCTGAACATGGTGTTGTGCAGCACTTGTCAAGCATCCCCCGCATCCCTCTCTCACTAGAGGAAGCAGCAATCATGCAACCACAAGAGGCCCAGCAGCAGGGGGGTGCCAACCAGCCGCCGGCACAGGTGCCAGTGCCGCAGCAGCAGCAGCAGCAGCAGCAGCAGCAGCTTGGGTCGAGGCAATTTGCTGCTCAGCAGGGGCTGTCACAGCCCCAGTTGCAACTGCCGCCGCAGCAACAATTGCAGCAGCCACAGCCACAGTTGCAGCAGCAGCAGCAGCAGCAGCAGCAACAGTCACGGCAGCCAGCCCCACCACCTGCGCAGGGTGTGGCTGACATCAGCGCCGCGTTGGCACAGCTGGCTGCCAGTGGCATCTTGAATGCTGTTGGGAGTGCGGCACCAGAGCAGCAGCAGCAGCAGCAGGTGCAGCAGATGCAGCAGCTTGCGCCGCCGCCGCCACCGCAGCAGCAGCAGCAGCAGGGAGCACCGCCTGCTGCGCGGCCACCTTCGCTGGGCATGCCACCGCCCCAGCAAGGGCAGCCACCGTCGCTGCGCGGGCAGCTGCCGCCACCAGGCGCGCCGTCACGGGGGCAGCCGCCCCCACCGCACGGGCAGCCACCGCCGCCGCCGGGCCCGCTGCCACGAGGACAGCTGCCGCCGCCACGCGGGCAGCCTCCACCACCGCGAGGGCAGCAGCCTCCGCCGCCACGCCCGCCGCCCCCGGGACACCCAGGTGCCGCCCGGCAATTGCAGCCCCCGCCGGCGCAGCAGCGCCCAGTCAGCAACCGCCCTTGCCGGTACTTCAACACACCACAGGTGAGGGCCACTGAACGCCAGCGGGTTCCACTCGACAGAGGGGGAGCTTGCTTGACCAGAGCTAAGGAGTAACTGCTGCCTCGTGGGTGCCTGGGTTTCCCCGCTGGCCCGCACACCTCTGCAAATGTGCATGCCTCCGACCTCCGTCTGAAGCCCGCCCCCGTTTTGTCAAAAAGAAAATCCACCACTGTCTCACAGTCTGCTCCTTTCCTCCCTGCAGGGCTGCTACATGGGCGACCGCTGCAATTTTGCACACGGCTCCCTTCCTGGCAGCGAGAATGGACGTGGCGGGGGAGTGAGCGGGAAGCGGCCGCCTGATGGAGACGTTGGCAGGCCCGGGAAGCTGCAGCGCGGTGCAAGCTGGGGCGGCGGCCGGCCATAGGAAAATAGCTCCACTCCGGTTTTGTCTTGCTCCTACTGCTGCCACCGCTTGCTTCTCCTGCTGCCCTTGTTCTCGCTCACCCGTACAAGTTCCATGTGTGTTGCTGACCTACAGTGTACCAATTCGCACACCTTCCTGCACACTAAAGCACACTGAAAGCAGCTTGGGAAGGTCAGACGTGGTTCGTGGGGCCACCTTGCTGACAGGGAGTAGCATAATCAGCTCAGCATGGTTTTGTGTCTCTTCCCCTGTATCCTGGTGCTGTATTTCGTAAGTTGGTGAGTTCAACTTTTGTGGTGTTGCACTCCCTGCTTGAAGTTCACCAGCACCAGACACTTCCCTGCTTCAGTGGGCTCACGGGCGAAGGTGCTGCAAGGTGCACGGGTGCCATGTTGGCTGCCGCAGCTGCATGTGTGCATGCTAGCCGGATATCAACCACTGCTCCTGGTAAAGCCAACACGCAGGGCCTACTGGGACCGTCCGTGCCCCCAGCAGCCTTCGTAGTCGCCAGCAGCGTTGGGATCCAGCCGGTGGACAGCTGCCGCACCAGAGGTGACGGAGGCGAGTTGACGACTACAGAGATCCTGCAGACTGAGCCTGAGCATCGTTACAACATGGAACATCCTTACGCAGCCCCCTGGCTCTTGCACCCAGGGTGGCAGCCGGCAGCTACCCTGTCGCCGCAGGTGGCGGCGGCGGCAGGCCGGTGAGCCACCCCATTGCACGCCTTTACGTTCCGCTTTCGCTTGAACCACGCCAATGTTGCTGTGACTACCGTGCTAGAGCTAGAGCCTGGCAGGCTGACTGGCATGCATGAGCCCGCCAACGGGGACACACGATAATGCCACGCGGGAAGTGGGGGACCCACTCCTGCCCCGGCCTCTGCAATCAAGCACATTCTCGCTGCACGCTTGTGTAAATCGGGGGGCCGGCGCGTTTCGTGGAGGACGGCAGAATGTCCTTCAGCACCAGCCTTGCCGGCCAGCGGCTGGTTTTCCGCAGCCCCGCAGCAGTGCGGGTGTCCAGGCAGCAAGTGGTGCAGCCGGTGGCACGCACGCTGGAGGCAGGCAAGCAGGCCTTTGCCGGGAGGCTGCTGGGCGCAAGCTCGCCCGCTGCGCTTGCTGCAGGCGTGGGCGACCATGGTTTGTGTTGCAAATGGCATTATGTGCGCTTCTGGCCAAAGCTGTTGGCGCGGCGGGTGGGAGAGGTGGCGGCGGTGGGCCGCGGGCAGCCGCCCAGTGAGCAGCGCACCCACCGTGTGGTTGCTTGCTGTGCTGCCCTTGTGCAGGCGTCGGCGTGTATGGCACCAAGGCGGGCATGATGCAGGTGTGCTGTAGTGTTAATTACGTCAGCCTGGCAGCACTTGTAGGCGTCACTGGTTTGGGCAGCTCTTTGCGGGGCTGCCGGTCCGGCGGCACGGCAAGTGGCAGCAGCAGCCTGTGTGGCGGGTGGCGGAAGACCGTTGCAGCATCTGCGTCAGCAGCACAGTGTGGCAACAGCGCTGTAGAACATAGCAACCAAGATCATCAGCAGCAACAGCAGCAACAGCAGCAGGAGCAGGCGTGCATTTTGTGTCTGCGCCGCCGCACATGCCTGGCCGTCGCGTCCTTTTGCTGGCCTCTCACCACCTGTCGCTCATCTCCCGCCCACCTCCCGCTTGCCTGCTTGTTTGTGTGTGCAGTTCTTCCGGGACGGCGCGGTGCTGCCTGCCACCGTCATTGCTCTGGACGGCGGCAACGTGGTGACCCAGGTGAAGACGGTGGAGAAGGACGGCTACGCAGCAGTGCAGGTGCGCCTACTAGAGGGGCGCGTGTTGCATGTGTCGTGTTCAGGGAGGTGGAAGAAGAGAAATGCGGCGGGCAGGGGCCAAGACAGAGGTTTACATGCAGGTTGCGCTGCAGCGTGATGGTATGCGGGCACAGGGGCGCGCATGCAAGAGCGCTGCTAGCTGCTAAGCAGGTACCTGCGGGAGGCGTGCGGAGGCGGGGCACAGCACAGCCGCGCGCCCTCCTGCAGTGCAGGGAGCATACATTCCTGGCGGACGTTGCATGCTTTTAATATCTGCCAATGTAAATGCGGGCAGCCCATCAAACAAATCCGGGCCTGTGCCTGTGTGCGCAGGTGGGCTACCTCACGTGCCGAGAGGACAAGATCACAAAGCCGGAGCTGGGCCACCTGAAGAAGGCTGGCGCGCCGGCCATGAAGCACCTGCGGGAGTTCAAGGTGCGGGAGGGCTCGGCTGCAGGCCTGACGGGCCGCGCCGGCACTGCTGCTGCGTGTGGGCACACAGCGTCTGTGCTGATGCTACTGCCGCTGCCAGCCGGCTGCAGCGCCGCCATTGCCCAGCAGTGTCCAGCTGGCCTTGTCGCCGCAGTGCAGCAATGCCCAACCTGGCAACCTCGCGCCGGCAGCTCACTTCATTCTTTGCTGGCACGCCTTCCGCCTGATCACATGAAGCAGGTGAAGGACGTGGCGGCGTACGAGCCGGGGCAGCAGCTGAAGATTGAGGAGATGTTTGCTGCGGGCGACCTGGTGGATGTGGCGGGCACCACCATCGGAAAGGGCTTCCAGGGTGAGCGGCACGGCGGCCCTGCCGTTTGTGTGTTGCTGCCCCTTGTGCTCCTTCCTTTGTGGGAAATTTTTGGGGGGCGTGGGTATAAGCCGTCCTTTTGAATGCATTCGAAGGTGCTTCAAGGCAGCGCCAGGACAGTGGGCCGCGGGATCATGTTCGACTTCTGCATCGGCTGCCCACATGCTCATCCTTGTCGCCTTGCGCTCACCCTCTCCTGGCCCCAGGCGGCATCAAGCGGTGGGGCTTTGCGCGCGGCAACATGACGCACGGCTCCAAGTCCAAGCGTGAGCACGGCTCCACCGGCCCCGGCTCCACGCCCGGCCGCGTGTTCCCCGGCCTGAAGGCGGCCGGCCAGATGGGCAACGTGCGCGCCAAGCTGCGGAAGGTCGAGGTGCGCAGATGGCGGGCCTGCGGTATGGGCGGGCGGGCAAGCAGTGCGGTGACAGTCTCATGCTGCCTTGAGAATGAGTAGTCAGCTGCTGCAGACGGGATTCGGAGAGGCTGTCTGTGCTTGTTTATTGGCGCGCTTCCTGGGCAGGACAGGATGCGTGGGCTGGCAGTCGCTCCGCTGCTGCACGCCCACACTCCTGTCCGGATGCCTAGCACCCAAATTGTGTCGTTTTTGGGCGCGTTCATGCTTCTCACGCTCTCCATCCTTGTTCCGCGCAGGTGCTTATGGTTGATGGGGAGAAGGGTGCCATCGTGGTGAAGGGCAGCCTGCCCGGCAAGCCAGGTGCGGGGGCGCAGGTTTTTTCTTGTGCAGCGCATTGCAGTGGACATTTACACGGGCGCCTGGTGCGTCTGTCCCCATTCTGATTCGTTGTACCCGTCCGTGAACTGTGTGCAGGCAATGTGCTGGAGATTGCGCCCGCCAAGAAGCTTGGCATCAACCTCTGAATGTCATAAATGCTGCCAGCGCACGCGGGGCCTGCTACTCAGTCCATCCCTTCTGCTTAAGCCCACCGCACAACACTGCGTGTAACACAATTTTTCAAGGAGAACCATGAAGAACCATGACATGAAGAACCATCAGCACATATAGGAGGAAGGAAGCTTAAGAGAGTGTGAACACACAGTGTTCTGAAAGGCAGCGCGCGCTGCGCGCATCTCCCGGACGGCACACAGCACAGCGCGCTGCTGCATGGCCTCGCCGCCCTTCCCCGCATCAGTACCTGTTGCTGTGAAATCCGTTTTGATCGCCGGCGTGCTTGCATTTCCCGGAAGAACAGATAGCCCGCGTTCCCTATCGATGAGCAACACTGCTTGAGCTCCCGCAAAAATGCTGAGCTGCTTGGACAGCGGTGCCTCCTCCCAGTCGGAGGAGGTAGCTCTTGCAGCAGTCACCAGCCAGCTGCGGGCGCCTGCACGAGCAGCAGAGGTGAGCAGCCGGCTGTGCAGAGTACTTCCGGGGGGCTGCCCTCCTCAGGCACCACCATTCATTGCTGCACATGCGATGCACGCGTGTTGCTCTGCCGGGGGGCGTTGTCAGCTGCCTTGCGCGGGAAGCCGGGAAGCCGAGTCGCTCGTATCGTTGCGCCTCCCCCTCCTCCAGGGCTGTCACCCTTTGAAGCGGCGGCGATTGGAGAGCCAGGTGCGGCAGGCTTGCAGCCGCAGAAGGGGTTGCAGGCACAGACCTATGATCGCTGGGCGGGAAGAGGGGTTTCCCCTCGAATTGCCCCTCCTGCCCCTCATTCCCCCATGCAGGACTCTCTGGGCACGCTGGCGGTCGGCAAGCTGCGCGACAGCCGCAGCCTTCACAGCTCTGACCCCGCGGCACCACGGCAGCTGGGGCCGCCGCCCAGTAGTCAAGGCACGGCGGCCACAGCGACCTGCCTGGGGCTATCATGCGGCGAGCAGTTGGAGGATGTGGACGCAGAAGACTGCAGCAGCTTGGAGGCGGAGGAGGGGTTTGTGGTTTACCAGTCGCCGCTGAGCATGGGGGTCGGGGAGGTGGGCGACGACGCGGGGGGCGCGGCGACGATACCCGCCCTAGCAGAGCAGCTGCCCCTGCAGCTGGCAGGAGACCCAGACCTTGTAGAGATGCTCAGGTGCGTTATGTTTCGGTGGGTCAGCAAGCAGGGTTGAGCGTGTCGAGCCAGTCGGCTGCCATGCAGCCCTTTGCAACACCCGGGGCCCCCTAGCTGCCGCTGCTCTGTGCCCGCCCATCTCCCCACTGCCAGCCGCCCATACGCCGCCACCGCCCGCCTCCACCGTCGTATGCTTGTGCAGCTTGCATCCCGCACCACCTCTTGTCCCGTGCATTGCTGTCTCTTCTCCCTGCAACCTCTGCTGCTTGCTCCGCTTCCCTACCTTGCACTTGCTGCAGCGTGCTTGCTGACACCGAGGCAGAGCTGCAGCCAAGCGCAGCCTATCTGGAGCAGCACGGGCCTGCTGTGTCACCAGACCTCTTCCTTGACGCCACCATGCGGCGCACAGCAGCTAGCTGGCTGGTGGAAGTGGCCACCGAGTTTGGGCTGCACCAGGAAACGCTGTTCCTGGGCACCGTTCTGCTCGACCGCTTCCTTTCGGCCTCCAAAGTGCGTGGGGACAGGGCGCCGCGGTATGTGACCGACATGCAGTTGTTGGAGTACGCCGGGACGCGGCGCCAACATGCACGCTGCTCGTGGCTGCATGCATTGGTTGCCCATCAAATCTGCTACACACCGTAGAAGGGCAGCCTGGCTGCGTACCGCAAGTTAAACGGTTGCCTGCTGTGCCCGCTGCAGGGCGTGCCGCGCACGCAGCTGCAGCTTGTGTCCGTGGCCTGCATGCTCATCGCTGCCAAGCACGAAGAGGTGCGCTGAGGGTTTCTGTACTGATACATGCGCATGAGGATGGATGCCTTCAGTTGTGCAGCGCGGCTCACGCTGGCCACCTGTCCGGGAAGCGTCCTGGTCACCCATCAACCCAACTCTGGCGTGCCCGTGCATGTCTTGCTTGCAGGAGATGCACCCCTCTGTGCTGGACTTCACCAATATTGCAGACAACTGCTTCATGGTGCGTTCATCCTCAGTTGGTTCGTGCCGTGATTCCTGTGTTGTTTTGTTGTGCCCTGCCTGCCCAGTGGTTCAGCCGTGTTGGCTAGCCCACCTCGTCTCAAACCCTCCCACCTTGCTTGTGCATGTGCTGCCCAACCGTCAGCGTGTTGCATGCTGCTGCTCACCAGGCTCTCCAGCCATTCCGCTGCGCCCCACCCACACACCCAATCCCCGCCTGTGTTTCTTTCTTTTCTCCCACAACCCGGCTACCTGCGCATGGAGGCCGTTGTGCCGTGACCCTTCCTCTGACTTTCTGCCTCCAATTCCTTTTTGTCTGTTCTGTGCAGCCCGGCGACCTGCTGCGGATGGAGGCCATCGTGCTGGACTGCCTCTCCTTCCGGGTCAACACCCCCACCGCCCACACCTTCCTGTCCATGTACAAGCAAGCGCTGGGCGTGCAGCCGCGCACCTGCGCTCTGGCCAGCTACCTGGCGGTGAGCGGGGCTGGCAGGGATGCCAGGCAGGGGTCCGGCGGAGAGCCCATGGCTGGGTGGCATTGCTCCAAGTGTCAACTGGATGCGCATGCGCCTGCACCCTTGCAGCTGCTTGGGATGCATTGTTGCCTCATTGCCTGGTCGGCAGACCAGGGTGGTTTCACGTGGAGCCACATCTCCCCATCTGCTTACACACCAGATTCCCTGCCACATACACCCACCGTACCACTGCCCCCTGCCACACACTGCTTCCTTACTGCAGGAGCTGGCCATGCTAGAATACGACCTGCTGCAGCACCGTCCATCACACATCGCCTCAGCGGCAACGCTGCTCGCCCAGCTGTACATGGGCGAGAGCCAGGGCATCAGGTAGGTGAACAGTAGGGCCTGAACCAGCTGCTCTGTGCTAGCAATCCGCATCACTGCAGAATGGCAATGCATCCGCATGCAAGCACTGTGCATCGCGTAGGCTTGCCTCTGCTTCATGCCCTGCTGCTGCCGGGCAACACTCTTCACTTCCAAGCACCGTTCTGCACCGTGCTATGCGCCAACTCGTGGGGTGGGCTTGCTCTGGCGCATGCCCTGCTCTGCTGCTTGAACCCTGGCTGACGCCCAGCTGCTTCTTCTGCCGCCTGCCTGTCTGCTCGCTTGCAGCCACCTGCCATCGGTCACGCGCTACTCAGTGGAGCAGCTGCGCCCATGCATGCGGCGCCTGCTGGCGCTGCAGCGCGCGGCGCATACAGCACGCGACTACGCATCCCCGTACCTACCAGGTGGGTGGGATGGGCAGGCAGATGCTGCACTGGGCCAATGCTGCGAGTGTGCTGCCACGAGTAGGAGGCGTGGACAAGGAGCATTCAGTAGACTGCGCTGGCTTGTTGGTTGGCATGCCCGGTCCCGCCCACTAACGGTGTCTGCCCTCTGCTGCTGCTGCAGTCCGGGACAAGTACCGCGGGCCGCAGTGGCTGTGCTGTGCCACCACCACCCCATTCTACCACCTGCCGGCAATGGGGTCCTTGGAAGCGTTGCCGGCACAAGCAGGCAGCAGCGGAGATGGCCATGAAGCGGCAGACAAGCCAAAATAAACGAGGTGTCAATGAGGCTCGCCTGCCCGCGATAGTGGTGGTGGGTGGGCACATGCGTCGGCTGCCACCCACCCTCAGGAGTGCTTTTACATACTAGCAGCCTTCTGTATCAGTAGCTATTTTTATCCCCAATTTCTCCCAGCATCATTTTACTGTACCTCTTCTGGCGGTGCTGGCCGCCATCCTGCCTGATGGCCACCCGCCCGTCTGGCGGCTAAGCCCACCTGCTGGCGGCAACTTTATCCTCGCCCGCTGGGCTTTACAACAACTATTGTGGAGCAGTCTAGAGTGCAATCGCACACCTCAGCACAAAGTTCCAAGCGGGAAGGCTTGCACCACAGCGCTTTGCGTGTGGGCACCAATGCAAGCGCAAGCTTGCCTGCGGGCGGCGACGGCCGTGCGGCCTTTCACTAGCACACGCAGCGGCAGCAGCAGGCGGCACACAGCCCAGCGGCGACCACTGCAAGTGCAGGCCGCAGCGGTGCGTTCTCCTCCGGCTGAAGCTTGAATTTTCTTGTATGCGCAAGACACTGCAATGTGGCAGCCGTAACGGGAGTTCTTGCGCGACTGGCAGAAGTGGCGGCGGCGGCGGCAGTGACGCCTGCGTGCCGCCGCGTTGTTGATCAAGAGCTTCTGCGCCGCTGGTCAGCCTTCTGTTCCTGGCACAGCCATGCCTTTGCATCCATGTGAAAGCACGGCGGCAGCCCGCAGCACCAGAGGGTGCTACATGGCACTGCTCTTCACCTCTCCCGTCCTCTCTCTGCAGGACCAGTATGTGCTTGCCAAGCTGGAGGACACGGAGAAGAGCTTCAAGGAGCTGCAGGTGCTTGCGTGCGTGCCAAGCCTGCCCAGCAGCCGATTGGCAGCTGCAGGCCTTGTCTCAACGGCTCTGGCAGAGCTCGCTGGGGGACTGTGTGTGGCAGGAGCGCCCTCCCAACGAACCCACCTGCCCGCCTGCGTGCCTGCATGGTCTCCTCCCTGCACGTGCCCCTCCCTCTTATTGACCCTCTCAACTGCACAGGGCAGACTCCAAAGGTGTCTGGCAACAGCATGCATTCTCATATCAGATCCTTCCCTGGCACCCTGCCTGTGCACCTTGCCGATACGCATTCCTGTCCTTGCCCCCGGTCCAGGCACGCATGGCTGACCCCGAGGTGTCTGGCAACAACACGGAGTATCAGAAGCTGGTGCGGGCGGTGACAGACATCCAGGATGCGGTAGAGCAGTACCAGGCATATAAGGAACTTGAGCGCCAGCTGGCGGACGCAAAGGAGATGCTGAAAGAGTCGGAGGGTGCGTGCATTGCTGTACATAGTTGGTGCCTTGCGCAGTGCTTGATGCACTTGATGCGTGTGCTGGGTTACGTGCGTGAGTGATTGTGATGCCTCGCGCCAACCTGGCAGCAGCAGCTGCACTTGGTTCACGCCAGAACGCCCCTGCAGGTTGCAGGCTGCCGTAGTGTGCACACCACAGGACATGACCCTCCCATGATGCTGCGCACCTCTGTGCAAGCTGCCCCTCACCCCACCTCTCCCTGTCCAACATCAAGTGCAGGTGACCCTGAGATGGCTGAGCTGGCGCGGGATGAGATGGAGCAGCTGCAGCAGCAGATTGAGGAGAAGGGGGAGCAGCTAAAGTTCCTGCTGCTGCCAAAGGACCCGCTAGATGAGAAGAACATTATGCTGGAGGTGGGCTGGGTGGGCTGCATTGCTGCTGTTGTCATGCTGCAGTGTTGCTGTCGGTGTGGTGCAGCTGGCTTGCGACTGGCATGCAGGAGGTGGGCTTGCTGGGCTGGGAGGCTGCTGGCTTGAAGAGGTGGGGCCGCTGCTTTGGTCGGGCTGCTGCTAGCAAGCTGGCTGGCACCTTTGATGACGCAATGATAGCTAGAGTGGCCGCCCGCATAGCTCAGGTGCATGCAGGCAACAGGCAACACGTAGCGATTAAGCGCTCCCGCTCCATGCCCGTGGCGCCTGCAGGTCCGGGCGGGCACGGGCGGCGAGGAGGCTGCGCTCTGGGCAGCCGACCTCATCCGCATGTACCAGAAGTATGCAGACACCCAGGTGAGCGGAAAGTTTAAGCATAATGTCAAAGAAAGAAACATGCTGGAAGCCAGCAAGGAGCTCCTTGTAGGTGCGCTCAGGAGGCGTTGTTGCAGCTGATGTTCACGAGTTTAAGGTGAGCCAGGTACAGGCACTGCCTCCGATGTCCTCCTCACTCAATGTTGGGTCCCTTCTTGCTTCTGCAGGGCTGGAAGGTGTCGCTGCTGAGCGAGTCGTCCGCGGAGGCGGGCGGCTACAAGGAGTGTGTGCTGCAGGTCATTGGAGACAGGTGCGTGGGCACAGCTTTTGTGGGACCTCCTCTGCTGCAGGTGCAGCACCAAACGAAGTGTACTAGCTGAAACAGACGGAGAGGTGTACACGCCGGAACCCTGCGCTCCGTGCACACCTTTCAAGTAGCGGGAACACCGGTGCTGTCCAAGCAGAACTCACATTTTTCATCACACTCTTGCAGGCAACCTGTTGCCTGTAGCCAGCGCAACAGTGCGTACCCATGCTGCTTATTCGCCTGCCCGCCGCTGCTCTGCCGTCTGCAGGGTGTACAGCAAGCTCAAGTACGAGTCGGGGGTGCACCGCGTGCAGCGCGTGCCCGCCACCGAGACGTCGGGGCGTGTTCACACCTCCACCGCCACTGTGGCCATCATGCCCGAAGTGGACGACGTGGATGTGAAGATCGAGGCCAAGGTAAGATATGAGTGCACAGAAGTATGCCAGGGTGTCGTTCTGTAACTTGCTTTGTCGTGGTTGGCGAGGCAGCTGCCTAAGTAGGAATGCCTGTGCATGTGCTGTGTTGCTTAGTTTCTTGGTCTGGAGATTGGCGAACATGCCTGTGATGATGCATGCATATATGTGAAGATCTACCGCAAGCCGTAAAAAGTGGAGGAGGCAGGGGAGGAAGGGAAACTTGCTGGGGCCACTGCTCTTGCGCAGCAGCACGCATCACCACTTGATTGTTGTTCATGCGCTTGCATGTTAGTGAGAACAGAGGTGGCCGTGCCCATTGGGCCCACAGTGTTGGTCCCACCCTGCTGCCGCTGCCCTGCCCCGCCCCTTGATGCCTGCCTGCAGGACATTGAGCTGAGCACCGCGCGGGCGAGCGGTGCGGGCGGGCAGAATGTGAACAAGGTGGAGACGGCGGTGGACCTGTTCCACAAGCCCACAGGCATCCGCATCTTCTGCCAGGTGCGCTTTGCAGCTCTGGGTGGGGCTGGAAAGAAGTGCTGCTGGAAGAGAGGGTTGTTTGCCTTGGTTTGACAGCCTCATGTCAGGCACCGGGCTGCTACTTGCAGCATGGCCCCTGCAACTGCATCACCCCAGCACACCTGCTGTGTTCCAGTTGGCAATAGTGCCACCTGGCCCAACGTGCACCGTGCTGCCCTCGCTGCACCGCATGCCTGCAGGAGGAGCGCTCGCAAGGGCGGAATCGTGAGCGTGCGATGACGCTGCTGCGTGCCAAGCTGTTTGAGATGGAGCTGGAGAAGCAGCGCAGGTACAGGCTGCAGGGGTGGGCCGCCTTATGAGGGTCTGAAGTGGAGTCTGAAGTGGTCTGAAGTGGTCTGTGGTCTGAAGTGGAGGCCCCACGGGCAAGCAAGGGGAGACACATGCACAGTGCTTGCATGGCGCGGTGCGGCTCATGTTCCCCTCCTATGTACCCTCTGCACTCCCCGCCCCCCTACCTGCAGCGAGATTTCGGCGCGCCGCAAGAGCCAGGTGGGCACGGGCAGCCGGTCTGAGAAGATCAAGACGTACAACTACAAGGACACGCGCATGAGCGGTGGGTTGGGTGGGGCGGCAGCACACGCGCATGAGTAGTGGTTTGGTGGTGGTCGTGACTCTGCGTTGGTGGATGCTGAGGCGGGAAATGAGGTCAATGCGCTCGACTGGCTGCCGATTGGGACCATGGTCTTGGTGTGACCTCCACAGGCAGGCAGCAGATGCCCATCCCGCCCACGCTGCTCCCCTCTGGCTGCAGACCACCGCACGAAGAACAACTACGACCTGATCAAGGTGCTGGAGGGCGGGCTGGAGGACAGCATCCAGAGCATGATCCTGATTGAGCAGCAGGAGATGCTGAAGGAGCTGATGGAGACGGCATGATGAGAAAAAACTCGTCTTTTCTAGAAATTTCGCTGAGAGCTGGTGCCACCAAAAGAAGCGGCGCATCACACTGCAGGGCAGCCAGCCATAGCCGGACCCTGCAGTGCCCCACCTTACATTCTGTATGTACAAAACGGTTCTTGCAAGATAAGCAGCACTGTCATGAGTATAGCAAGATTGTGATCGGGAGAGGCCGGCTGGACAGCTCCCACCGGGCGTCCTGGCGGCAGCTGGCGGGGCCCCTGCAAGCGCGCTGCATCCCACATGGGATGGCCACTGCGCCGTCTGTTCTGTGTCGCTGTGCCTGTTCAAGGCATTTGCGCAGCTTGAGGGCTCCCTTTGGACGACTCCCGCGGGCTCTCTTGTGCCGGCGCAACTGCTGGCGAGGCACGGCTGCTGCCAGCGCCGTTTCGGACGACCTTTCGCCGGATCATCGGGTTTCGCTTATAGGCAAGCCTCTAACGGGGAGTCAACTGACTTGCTCCAGCCGGCTGTCCCGCGCCGGTCGCCGCCCCGTTGCCCTCGCAACGAGATGCGCAATGCAGTGCAGGATGTCGCGCGTCGCCGCGGGCCAACGCCCAGCGGGCTGGGGGCCGGGCAACTGCCGCCGCCGCTGCGCCGCCGCCACGCCTCACAACCCCCCCAAGTGCTGAGCCACCCGCCCGCCCGTGCCTGCAGGCGCTCAGTCATGGGCAACACGCTGTCTGGGGAGGGCCTGGAGGGCGGGCGCAATGTGGGGCGCCAGCAGGCAGTGACAGAGGGCAAGGCGCGGAGGCAGCGCGGGCTGCCACCCAACAGCGTGCGCTCTACGCCCGACGATTGGCCATACATCGAGGTGCGCAGACCGCCAGGTGCCAGCTCTGTTAATATAATTTCATTACAGGAGATATGCGCAAGTGGCACCAGGCCCACCATTCTGGCCAGCAGCGTACCACACTTTGCCGCAGGCTGTCACTATGCCCTTGAACGCCGGCCCTGCTTCTCTGGTGCACCCTACTCTCGTGCTCTGCCCACACACCTGCAGGAGAGCCTCACCAAGGTGCTGCTATTCAACAATCTGGACCGGGGGGCGCAGCGCAGGGTGGTGCGGGAGATGTATGAGCGGCCCATCGCTGCTGGAGAGATTCTGATCCAGGAGGGGGACACAGGTGGGTTCCCGATTGGGTGACGGGCAGGCACAGGCGCTGCCCAGTGAGCAGGTGCAGGCCCCTGATGCAGCGACCGATGCAGATGGCTTTGGCGCCAGGGCAGCACAGATTGCAGGCGCAAGCAGCTGCCACGTGGCAGGCGTGTTGCAGGACGTGCTGCCATCTGTGCGTTTGGGCGCTCATGCGTTGGGATGTGTGCTTGAGCCCCCAGCATTCGTCCTGGCGCGAGCCCCGCCTGTCTGCCTGCCTGCCCTCATCCCTGGTTCCTCCCGCAGGCCTGGGCGCCAGCGAGCTGTACGTGGTAAAGGCGGGCGAGTTCGAAGTGCTCCAGCGGCGCAAGGGCGTGAACATCCGGGTCAACATGAAGCGCCGGGGGGACACCTTTGGGGAGGTGGCGCTGATGTTCAACTGCCCGCGCTCTGCCACAGTGGCTGCCACCCAGAACTCGGTGGTGTGGGTGCTGGAGCGTGAGGTGTTTAGGCAGTACGTGCGGGAGGTGCAGGAGAGCGAGTCGAGCCAGCTGGAGCTGTTCCTGAACTCGGGTGAGCAGGCAGGGCCTGACAGCGGCTGCTTGAGGTGCCGGGGTGTCATGTCCACATGTGGCCGCCGGCCCTGGCTTGAGGCATGTTTGCAGGATGTACAGGCCTGTGAAAGTCAAAGGGTAAGGATGTGCGGGGGCTGCCCGCTGCCAAATATGAAGTGCGCGCTTTAGCCGCGGGTCCTATGCTGCTGCCCTGTCGTTTGAGTCGGTAAACTCACGCACTGCTGGCTTGCTGCCCCTGCAGTGCCCATCCTGGCGCCGCTGTCACGGGATGAGAAGCTCACGCTGCTTGACGCGTTTGAGGAGCACCGCTTTGCGGCAGGCCAGATGGTGGTGCAGCAGGTGGGTGCACTACGCACGCGAATTTTTATTCGAGACGTGGCGGGGCACGGTGCCATCCGCAGCCGCATGTCACTTGTGTTGCAGCAACTGCTTCATGCCTGCTGCCCGTTGACTCATTCCTGCCGCCCCTGCCTCTCAATTTTGTTATTTTGCTGAAATGTCCTAACAGGGCGAGCCGGGCGACCTGTTTTACATTATCAAGGAGGGCGAGGCGGTGGTGTATCAGGACAGCGGGGGCGGCAGCAGGAAGCGTGTGAACCAGCTGTTCAAGGCCGACTTCTTTGGAGAGGGGGCGCTGCTGTCGGATGAGCCCAGGTGGGCGGTAGTGGTTAATGGCCTGGGCAAAGAGCTGGGTACTGGTCTATCCTTAGACGGGCTGATAAGCAGTGCAGCATGGTGCAGGGCGTAGTTGCAGCAGTCGTGCATGCATGCGATGCAAGCCACTTGATTTCACATGTTTTGGATTTATGTCCTGGCCACGCATCAGAGCAGCAGCTCGTTTTATCCAACCTGGCTGTTTCCTCCTCCCTGCCATGCTGCCTGCAGGGGGGCCAGCGTAGAGGCGGTCTCAGCACTTGTGTGCTTAACGCTAGACCGCGCCACCTTCACGGCGGTGCTGGGGCCGCTGCAGCAGCTGATGTCACGTGAAAAGTCGCCGGCAGTGGTGACGCAGCGACTTATGAAGCTGCAGTCACGCGGGGGGCCCTCTCGCGTGCCAGCAGAGGTGATGGTGCGCCGGCAACGGCGCAGCCGGAGCAAGGGCACGGATGTGTGGGAGGTCATCCGGGCCCGAGGGCACTTGGACGAGGTGCTGGAGCTGCGCGGCCAGCCCAGCAGCAGCAGCAGCGGAGCACCCGCCGATGGCAGCAGCAGCAGCAGCAGGCCCGACGCGGGCGGAAGCATGGCGCAGCTGGTGCTCACTGAGGGCAGCGTGCTGGGCGGAGGTGCCTTCAGCCGTGTCAGCATAGTGTCGGAGCAGACCACGGGGCGGTCGTACGCGCTGAAGCGAATGCGGAAGAGCGCTGTGGTGCAGTGCCCAGAGCACGTGTTCTGTGAGCAGACCATCACGCGCAACCTCACGCACCCCTTCTGCATCCGGCAGTATGCCTCCTTCCAGGTGGGGCAGGGTGAGGGCTGCTGTTGTGCATGGAGGGCGAGGTTTGGACGCACAGGGTGTCGCGAACTATTCATTAATACAGTGAAATTCTGAGCAGACGTTGGTAGTATGTGTTCTCTGCCAGACGCGCGTTACAATGCTCCTTCTTGACTTTCCTGTCTACCCATGTCTTACCTGTCAATTGCAGGACAAGTACCATCTGTACTTCCTGTTTGACTTGATGAGCGGCGGCGACCTGATGGATGTGCTGGTGTCGGAGGCGCAGGTCATCAAGATGCGGGTGGCGCAGGGGGCGCTGAAGCGCGGCTGCTTTGCGCCGCAGGTGAGCAGCGCAGAGGACCACAGCTTCCAGATGGGAAATCAGTGGCAATGGCTTGCTGGAATATTTTTGTATCTGTATGCAGGAGGCAACCATGCCATTGGTTTTACCGGTAGCCAACAGCGAACCTGCCCTGCAGGTGGCCACTTTTGGGCAGACTCACAGGCCGATTGTGCAGCACACCCTGAAGGCCTGGGCTGCCTCCTCCTGTTGCGCTGCAGGTCAAGGTGCTCAAGGGCCTGGACGAATCGCTGGCGCGCTTCTATGTGGGGTCCATCGTGCTGGCGCTGGAGTACCTGCACGAGCACAGCATCGGTGCGCTGCGGCTTGCCTGCTGCTCATGGCTACCTTGCAGACAACGGTGTAAAGGCAAATCATGTGTGCGCACATGTGCAACTTTGAAGATGTTGGCCATGTCTGCGCATGTCTGGTCTCGACAGGGGACATCAGCGTTTGAGCTGTCCAGTTTACACATGCAAGGCAGGGCAGGGCACCTTGCTGACCTGCCTGGCCCAGTGCTCACATGCTCGACCACCTGCAGTGTACCGCGACCTGAAGCCGGAGAATGTGTTCATTGACAACTCGGGCTATGTCAAACTGGGGGACTTTGGGTTTGCAAAGGTCAGTGCAGGGTGCGCCAAGCATGGGAGTTTTGGAAGGATTATGTATATTCTGCGCACTTTTGTTCTTCTGGCAGCCACTGGGTGCGCAGGAGTGTGCTTGACTGGGCAGATGCAAGCTGGTGTGCCCAAGCTGCTCAGTGCGTGTATCATTCAAGCAACCTATCTGCACCAACTGCTGCCCACCTCCAGATGCTGGACGGCAACGCGCGGCGCACCTACACCTTTTGCGGCACCCCAGGCTATGTGGCACCTGAGAACGTGCTGGCGCACGGCTACAACCACTCCGTGGACTGGTCCGTGTGCCCGCCTGGCTGCTGTGTTTGCTCATGCTGCTGCTGATACCGCTTGCCCTAATTGTTGTTGCCTGCCTGCCTTCCATCCCGTGCCGGGTGCAATGCACAGTGTGCTCAGTATTGAATGCTAGCAGAGCAGTCTAGCAGTATTTTCAGCGCTCGGTTGCACATCTCACGCCACCTGCCCTGCCGCCTTCTGTGCTGCAGGTGGGGGCTGGGGGTGCTGACGTACGTGCTGCTGACGGGGCGCCAGCCATTCAGCAGCCCCAAGACGGACGATCCCATGGTGGTGATGCGGCGCATCGTGGATGACAACTTCGTGATCAAGTTCCCGCCCTATGTGTCCCCTGCTGCCAAGGACTTCGTGCTGCGCCTGCTGGAGCGCAAGCCGACAAAGAGGCTGGGCATGCTGCAGGTGCGTGCAGCTGGGGCTGCTGGCGTGCTGGATTATAGCGGGTAAAAAGTTGTGGGCCAATGTCACAGCGGCAGTAGGAGCTGCTATGGCATGTGCTTGGACGCTGCAGAACCGAAAGGCTCCTGTACGTCCCTGGCTGGGTTGTGATATTGCTGCCCCCCCATGCTCCTGCCACAGGGCAAGGCACGGGACGTGAAGCAGCACCGCTGGTTTGAGACGTTTGACTGGGAGGCGCTGGCGGCGCGCAAGATTGCAGCACCGCGCAAGCCGCGTGACGACGCGGCCAAGCGCATACGGGAGCTGGCGGTGAGTTCGGTGTTCACACTAAGTCGGGGTGTGGGCGGGCATCATGTTTGTGTTATGGGACGTGGCGGTGAACATGGGCGGGCAGGAAGTCAAGCAAGCAGGAGCAGAGCAGAATCATCTGCATCGTGCAGTTATGCGGCAACTTGATTTGGGCGCAAGAAAGATGAGTTGGAGCAGGACACGGTAGAAGGTTGCTGCTACAGCATGATAACTTTTTGGCCATCACTTATCTGTGCAGGACACCGAGCGGAAGCAGCGTGCGCAGCCCAAGGAGACGCCGGAGGAGCTGGCGGAAGCAGAGGCCGTATTTGCAGAGTTCTGATTCAGCCGGCAAACATCTGATCCAGCCGAGCTGCTTCCGTCTGGTTCAGCCGAAAGCAATTGCAGCAGCCGGCATCGCGTGTGCAGTTTTTAATCAGACGGCAGCACTTGCAGTAGCCCTCTGATGCAGCAGAAGCAAGAAGCACACGGCCTGCCCACTGTAACGTCTTGTGGGAGTATACCAAGTAGACAAAGCGAGTGCAAAGCAAGGGGTGTGCCTGGATGCGGCTTGGCTGTGGGCGGCCTGGGCTGTGCAAGACACCCGGGGGGATGGTGACCCCCTGCAGCCAGGCCACCACACATCCTAGAACATATGTCCATGTGTCCCCCCAGAAGTAGGATGGCAACAGCAATGTACAGCTCTCAGGGGCTTCAAGTGGCGCAGCCACCGCCATCGTACTGCCTGCAGTACAGTGCCGCCAGGCAGGCGGGCAAAGAGGCTCGATCATGCTGTGCAGCTCCTGTTAGGCTGCGACTGCGGGGGTTTGCGGCGGTGAGTCGCTGTCCCGCTGCGCGCTCTCCCACTCTGCCCGAGTCTGCGCCTGCCTGCCGCTTGTGCAGTTGCAGCAGCTTGTGATGGCGTGACGTTGCGCAGCGCGCCAGCCCCGGGCCTGCAGGAAGGCGCGGCGGTCAGCCCTGCCGCCAGCCGCCTATTGTGCTTCTGCTGCCGCCGCCGTCACCTGCCTGCTCAGCAGCGCTCGCTTTGCATTGTGACTGCCCACCTGGCTGGCCCTGCCCTGCAGCATTTCCGAGGATTGTCCCCCCAGCTCGTGTTGCCGAGTATTAGGCGCCTGGGTAAGCGCGAGTGCTGCCTGCCAAGCCACTGCCGTCCTGCTGCTTGTGGCAAACGAAGCCAAGTTTATGAACACCAAAGTGTTGAGGGTCTTGAACAGTGGGAACAGGAACCTGCGTGGCTGAAAACCACGTCATAAAGATTCTTTTCAGTTGCTGCTGCCTTGTGCGTGCAGACCATGGTGCTTCTGGATAATGGTGGCTTCCTCACGCAGCTACACAGGTGAGCTGCGGCTTTCTGACTCTCACTTTTGTGCATGGACGTCAGGCAGGCAGAATGTAACCTGGCCAGCCAGGGCTCGCATGAGCAGGCTGTGCAAGCTTGGTGCAGGCACAAGCCAAAATCCCTCGCTTTTAACCCTGCAGGCTGTATGAGGAGAAGAAGACTGCTGAGAAGGGGACCGTGTGGGTGACGATGAAGCGGAGTGAGTTCCTTGCTTAATTTGCAGTTTCTGGGGAACTGGCTGGGGTGAGGGGTGTGCTGAACTGTGCAGCTTGGGAAAGGGCAGATCACGCAGTACCTTGCCTGCACCCACAAACGACAGGAGAGCTGTAGTGAGCTCCCTGTCAAGCTTCTAGCAGCATACAGCTGTCCTGTTGATGCAGCAGTTCATCCAACTAGTTTGTTTCCCTGCAGCCCACATGAGTCGCGCACGGGGAAGAAGGATGTCTTGGGTCTGGAGTACCACTGCTGTTGTTCGACCCACCCTTGCGTTGCGTTCTGTCCTCATCTCCTGTCCTTGCAGCCAACACGAACATGTGCTAGGGGAACAAGGATTACCGTGGACTGAACTATACGTGCCCTGGCCTAACTCCCAACTGTATGCCTCTCGGCATTCTCTCTGCAGCCAACTTGAAGCCGCGCAAGGGGAAGAAGGACTACTCTGGGCTGGAGTATCACTGCCTTGTGCGCGCCACCGACGGCAGTCGCAAGCTGAGCACGGTGGTGCAGGGCAGTGAGCTTGCGCGGTTCCAGGAATCGTACACCACCATCATGCGGGTGGGTAGGGAAAGGGCGGGGTCGAGTAATGACAGATGGGGTGGGGCGGGTAGGGTGGATGGGTGGGCCACGGTTCCAGGAGTCGTATACCACCACCTTCATGTGCGTGGGTGGGTATGGGGTCCGATGAGTAGATGAGTCTGGTGCGTTGGTGGTAAGAACGGGTCTGATGGTCGGGCGGAAGTCCTACACCAGCAGCATGCAGGTGGGAGGAAGGGCGGTTGGGGCAAGTGGAGGAAGTGCAAGTGGCCAGTGTTGCCGGACGTGAACGCAGGCATGTGTGAGCTGAACATTCGGCGTGCACAGCCAAGCAGCCAGGAGAGGAGCGAGCGCACATGGCCCCGCCTGGTAGCACATGCTGTGCAAACCAAGTGGCCTGCTCTTGAGCCCTGTTTGCCTCCACGGCCACAACTGAAGTGAGCACAATTTTGTCCTCCTGGCAGGCTCACATGGACTCTCTGAAGAAGCGGGACCGCACAAAGCAGGGGCGGTAGCTGGCTACGCGGCCCTTGTGAGCAGTGCTGCTTAAGAGCTAATCTGTCCAGTGGGCCACTTGCGCACTCCCCCAGATGCTGGTATGAGGCCGCTCTAGTCGGAGCTGGCCGCTCATTGTAGCATTCCGGTGTTGGGGAAGGCCACATTGGCAGGCCCACTCCCTGCACGGCTCCCACCTTGCCTGACTCTTCCGTTTTGTGCGCCAACTTGCATTGCCCCATACTCTCCGACTACCTGCTATTCTGTTTTCCTAGACTTGTCACGTACATCTGCTCACTCTGCTTGTCCACAATATTGCTTGAAACTGGTCACTCGCAAGCGTCAGCCAGAGGTGCCGCTCCCGCCGCCATGTCATCTATGATGTCAGGCGCATCCGACACGTTCCCCTGCATTGTTGCAATTTTGAATTTGGCCATACCAGTGACAAAAATATGGTTGAAGTGTTGCGGGACAAAGTGCGGCAGCATGCTGCTTGGGCGGATTATTTGAGGGGCCAGGCTACTGCCTGGGAGGTGACTGTGTACCCGGTGGTGGTTTCGCATTCGGGCCTGGTCACAGCTACGCTGGCGGAGGGACTACTGGAGTGTGGGGTGAGTGCGCAGGGGGCGACACGCGCGGTTGGGCGGGTGCTGAATGCTGCAGTTTCGAGCACTGAGAACATCTGGAAAACGAGAGGCAAGCTCCTGAAAGAGTTGGAACGGGCTGACCCTGGCTAACAGGCCCCTCCAAGGGGGTGGGTCGGCAGTCTGGCAGCGGCGGCATTAGCCGCCGCCAGCCAGGCTGTCGCGTATCACCCCCCAGTCACCCAAGCGTGTCATCTTCTTCTTCTTCTTCTGCTGTGGGGGATTGTTACACCTGAGTTTTCCGGCGCCGCCCCGAAGTCCCATGCCGCAATAGTCGGCACAAAGGGGAGCTCAGCACAGCGGTGGCGCAGTGGCATATCGTTAGGGATTTACATTCACAGGAGCTAAAGGTGAGACGGGGGTGGCCATCGGCGGTGCTTTGAGAGCGCCATGCATGCTGCGAGGCTCTGGCAAGCCCCTTGGGGGCTGGGCTGGTCGAAAGAGCTGCATCACATACAGCCGGGCATTTCGCCGCGCGCTCCAGCTACGGGCCGGGCGCTGTGCTGCCGCTGTCCACCACATGCTGCCGCCTCTGCCGCCTGCGCTGCCAGCCTTCGGTCCTGTTTTGCAGGGCAGTGCTGCCCGCATTGCTGATGCCGACGCGCTGCCCTTGTACGTTTCACTGCTCATGTTTCAGGACTCAGTGCAGGGGGGCGTGCCGGCCACCATGGCGGCCGCTAAGCAGAACTACCGTGTGCGCTCCAAGCTTGAAGTGTTCTACACAGGCGGCCCGACGCAGCTGTCAGCCGATGGGCGGCTGCTGGCCTGCGCCTGCGCAGATGAAGTCAAAGTGAGGACTTTTTCGGGGTGGGCAGAGGGAGGCCTGGGATTCTCGAGGCTTTCCTGGACGGGGGGTGCATGAAGGCGCTGCAACACTCGCATCACTGCCTTGGCCCAGAATGCCCGACTGATAGTGCCTTTTTTGATGCTATGCAGTTGGTGGACGTGGCATCAGGTGCCATTGTGAAGTCTCTGCCTGGGGTAAGCTGCAGCTTCTGGTTGGGAATGCTTAGCACGCATTGCTGCTTCTGTTCGTCTCCTCTGCATGGCGCAGTGGGTTGTAAATACAGTGGGTTGTATATCTACGATTAGCCACATTGTCATTGCTGTCTAAGCATGGTCTGAGCGGGCACCAGATCACCTGCTGACTGTGCCTGCCTACCCCCTGCCCCCTGCTGCCTGCCCTCTCTCTCGCAGGATTCGGAGCCGGTGACATCGCTGGCGCTCAGCCCCGATGCACGCCTGCTCTTTGCGGCGTCACGCAGCCTGCAGCTGCGCTGCTGGTCGCTGGAAAGCGGGCAGGCGCTGCGCAGCTACAAGGGGCACAAGGCGCCCGTAGCTGACATGGCAGTTGATGCAACAGGCGGCTTGCTGGCCACCAGCAGTGCAGACCGGACAGTGCGGGTGTGGGACGTGGACGGCGGGTTCTGCACTCATTCCTTCACTGGCCACAGGTGATTGAGGCTGAGGGGTGCAGGGGATGGGGGTGCGGTGGTTGGGTTTCGCAGGCAGCGTGCTGGTGCCATCCCAGCTCCATTTGCCCAGCATCAGCACCTCGCACCTCTCACTGCTCGTCGTCCACTGGAGCAGCACCCTTGCACGTGCACCGACCCTGCCGCCCACCCGGCATGCAAGAAAGCATGGCCCTTAAAATCACCCTCCTCCCCCCATGGAGCGGCGCTCGAGTCATAGCCATGCGACAGCGCCCGCGGGCGGGGGCGCGGGCTCCTCACGGAGACCCCCCCGCCCGAGGCGGCCCTTGGGTACCAGGGCGTACACAGCCACCAGCGCTGCGCTCTGTCAAAAAGGGGCGGGCAGTTCCCTCAAGCTCGAAACCATTCTGCTTCCTTCCATACCACATCCCTCTTTTGCCTTTCCTGCACCAGCCTTGCGCCTGCAAACCTCTTGACTGCTCAATCGTTGAGCCTGCCCGTCTGCCTGCCTACTTGCGTTGCAGCGGCGTGGTGCTGCGCGTGCTCTTCCACCCGCGCCAGCTCATGCTGATCAGCGCTAGCGACGATGCGGAAGTGCGGGTGTGGGACCTGGTGACCAAGTCGTGTGCAGCAGGTGAGCATGCGGCTCAGGTGGTGTGTTGCGTGCCCAGCATGCACGGGAATCATGCCTTGGTATGCTTTGATTTCATCACAAACGCTCTGTGCCACCTCAACACATGCTCTTCCAATTAGAAGCAATTTGCAGAGGTCAAGGGCCACTTCTCTGCCCTCGCCTCCCTTAGCCTCCCCAATGCCCCTGTGTTCTCACATATGCTATTGTGTGCCCCCTGCAGTGCTCAAGGGCCACTTCTCAGCGGTCACCTCGCTCAGCCTCTCTCCCGACGGCTGGACGCTGCTGTCTGGCGGGCGCGACAGCGTGGTGACGGTGTGGAGCATGCGGGACTACAGCAAGATAGCCACTGTGCCGGTGTATGAAGCGCTAGAAGGTGCGTGGAGGTGTGATCATGTTGTATGCAAGTCCACAGGTGATGGGTTCGAGAGGCTACGCAAACACGCCACAGTACCGGTGCAAAAGGGCACTAGAAGGTGGATGGGTGGATGACCAGGACGGATGGGCAGTTGTTGGGTTATTGCCCGGGCCAGAGTTGGTAGTGTTTCAAATGTACGTGTCTCTGTCCATCTTCGTCACCCGAGCTGAGAAAGCCAGGTTCTCTTGGATCTCACGTCCCCCTGCTGGCCTCTCCTGCAGGCCTGGCGTATCTTCCGCCTGGAACCATGTTCCCCGGCCTGCCCAGCAGCAGCAGCAGCAGCAAAAAGGCGGCCAAGGGGGCGCCGCCCCCGGTGTGCTTTGCCACTGGCGGCGAGAAGGGCACGCTCCGCCTGTGGCGCGCCGACACGGGGAAGTGTGTGTACGAGCAGCCGGCCAGCGCAGCAGCCACATCCAGCGCTGCTGGGGGCATAGTAGAGGTCACCCTGCTGCCGGGCGCAGCAGGCGTGTTGACCGCCACCCAAGACTGCCGCCTGCTGTTCCACCGCCCAGCTGGTGCTGACCTGGCAGTAGATCGCCAGCTCATTGGCAACAATGACGAGGTCACCGACATGCGATTCATCACGCTAGGCAGCAGCAGCAGCCAAGGCGGCAGCGGCAAGGGCGAGCAGGAGCCAGCTGCGGCAGCGGCGGGCAGCCCGCCCACCCACCTGGTGGTCTCTACAAACAGCGACCAGATCCGCATTTTTGACGCCGCCAGCATGAGCTGCACCGCTACGCTGACGGGCCATACTGACACTGTGCTGGCGCTGGATGCCCTGCGCCTGGCGGGCGGCACCACCCTGCTGGCTTCGGCGGGCAAGGACGCAAGTGTGCGCCTGTGGCACCTCCCTGCGGCACGCTGCGTCGGTGAGTTACTGGCAGCTGGTGCGCTCGCAACGACTGTTCTTCAGCTGCGCAGCAGCGTGCATGGCAGCAGGGGTGCGTGTCGTTGGTCCTGCCCGTGCTCTGTTCTCTGTGCCTCCTTCCTGCTGTGCATTTGTGCACAGATACCAAGTGCACGCACACAGGCACCGTCTGCATGCTGTGCATGCCCGTACCAATCAGTGCTGCATTCGCCCCTGCTGTGTTCAGGCGTCGGCGCCGGCCATGTGTCCGCTGTGAGCTGCGTGGCGTTTGCGCGGCGGGGCGGCAACTTTGTGGCCTCTGGAGGCACCGACAAGCTGTTGAAGGTATGTGCTGACGAGGATGAAAGTGAGAGAGCAAGGAGGGAAGGAGGGAAGGAAGCAAGACGGATGCAGAGGGCGCTCAAGGCCAGCTGCGTGTGATCTTGACTGCTTGATGGAATCAACACGGCGGGCAGCAGGGGACTGAAGTCTAGCCACTGACCATGAGCTGCTGTCTTGGTGGGCACGCATCCATGCTGTGATCTTAAGTTAATTGTCAACAACAGCCTGCCCTGTGGCACACCAAATGCTTGCGCTGGATGCCGAGTTGCCCGTCAAGCTGCGTGTTCTTGACATCTGATATATTGTTAATCAGGTGGAGTGACTGCTTCTTGGTTTTGCAGGTGTGGGACACCAAGGGGTTGGCGCTGGATGCTGAGTCTCCCGCCAAGCTGCGCGTGACTGCCGCAGTGGCTGCCCACGACAAGGACATCAATTCAGTGGCAGTGGCACCCAACGACTCGGGTGTGTAGCAAGATGGGGGGGAGTATCGCCTCGTGTTCCTTTTGTATGCTGCCATCCATGACGTAGCCCGCCGGGCAGACGCACGCAAGGCGTGGGCTGAACTAGCCAGTGCCAGGTGCAGCACGCGGCGCCAATGCTCCTGCTCACGTGCATCCGCCTGCTTGGGTGTTGTGGGTACCGACAGCTCAGCCCGCCGGCGTTTCCGACTGTGCTGCCCAAACACTTGTACACCCTGCCTGCAGTCATTTGCACGGGCAGCCAGGACCGCACAGCCAAGGTGTGGAAGCTGCCAAACCTGGTGCTGTCCCTCACGCTCAAGGGCCACAAGCGCGGCATCTGGGCGGTCGCCTTCTCGCCGGTCGACCAGGCAGTCGCCACCGCGTCAGGTGAGCGTGTGCGTGTGCGTCTGCAGAGCGGGATGCACTTAGGTGTGTGTGTGTGAAAGCCCGGCAAGTGGGGCGACTGGTTTTCCGGCGGCCTGGCCACCTGGGCAGGACAAGCAAGAGGAGGCCAGGTGGTAGGAAGAAGGAGTGGAGCGGTTTGGGACAGGTGGTGCTCGTATGGAAGACCAAGCCTTGCTGCAGGAGCACATCAACAGGTTTGGCTGCTTGACGCAAGCCTGGACAGGCACCAACTATGCTGCTGTACTGCCCCCACTGCAAACCGTACAGGCGACAAGACCATTCGCCTGTGGAGCCTAGCTGACGGCTCCTGCCTGCGCACCTTTGAGGGCCACCAGGCCTCGGTGCTGCGCCTCGACTTCCTGTCAGCGGGCACCCAGCTGGTGTCCTCGGGGGCAGACGGCCTCGTCAAGCTCTGGAGCGTGCGCCTGTCGGGTGAGCACTGGTACTGAAGCGCCTGCATAGGGTGCTGCCTGTGCCCTGACGTGTGTGCCCAAGGAAGGCTGAGCAAGTCACAGATCAAGTTGGCTCACCTCAGTCACAATGCGGCACAGCTGTCCTGCAGCCCTCTTATGCTTTTGGTTCCGTCCTTCCCCATGGGCCTGCTCCGCAGAGTGCGTAAACACGTTTGATGCGCACGACGACAAGGTGTGGGCGCTGGCGCCCAGCGGGCCCAGCGGCGACCTGCTGGCCACCGGCGGCGGCGACGGCGCCATTGCCGTGTGGGAGGACTGCACAGCAGCAGACGCGGACGAGGCTGCAGAGCTGGCACAGCAGTCGGTGCTCAAGGAGCAGGACCTGGCAAACGCGCTCAAGGTGGGCGGCACACATCACGCTGTCTGCTGGCGGTTGTGCACGCATGGCATGTACATGGGGCGTGGGGGTTGGTTGCTGAAGCGTGCAGGTGGTTTTACAATGGCGGGCTTTTCCATATGCCTATATGCTCTGCACCTGAGTGGGCAAACATCACCGCACCATGCGTGCCACCTCATCACACATGCTTTGGCTTGGCCTCACCCTCCGTTCCACCACGCCCACCACAGGACGCGGACTATGAGCGCGCCTCCTCGCTGGCCTTTGAGATGCGGCACCCGGGGCGCCTGCTGGCGGTGGTGCGCCAGGCGATGGAGCAGGGGCAGGCGGAGGGCGGGCGCATCATGGGGCAGCTGGCGGCAGCCATGGGGGCGGACGACTTGCGGCAGTGCCTCGAGTACTGCAGGCAAGTGACGCGTCTTGAGGCTTAGCGTGTTGAGACCTGGCTGTTGTAGTTGCAGTCAGCGCGTTTGCTGGCTGCCCTTGCGTGTCTGTGTCCTGCGCACCGCTCCATTGCTGCCTCTGTGGCTTGTGCTTCACTTCAATGCCTATTCTGTGGTGCTGCATCACCCCAGGATACTTCTTAGCAGCTCTTTACCCCTCTCAATGGTGCAGGGAGTGGAATGCCAATGCCAAGAACTGCCACGTGGCGCAGGCGATGCTGCAGGCGGTGCTGCGCCAGCGGGGCCCACAGGTGCGTGCTCCGCACACAGGCAGGCCTGCTCACCAGCACCGTGGCTTCCGCTGCGGTGGCGCCCTGTGAGCACATGCCTCTGGTGGCCGCAACAACCCAACCTGAACTTGACCACCCAACCACCCCTTACGTTCTGCTGCAGGAGCTGCTGGCGGTGCCGGGCCTGTCGAGCATACTGGAGGGGCTGCTGCCGTACACGCAGCGCCACTTTGCCCGTGCCGACCGCCTGCTGCGCTCCACATACCTGTGTGACTACATCCTGGGCGCCATGGGGGGCCTGCAGCCAGCAGATGACGGTGAAGGGTTGGGAGAGCAGCAAGCGCGCGGGCCTCAGGCCGCAGCGGCAGCCGGGGAGCGGCAGCAGGGCGGCGCGGCGCCGCCGGGCAGCCAGCAGCAGCAGCAAGCCCGGCAGCGGCCGGTGCGCGCGCTTCTGCACGGCGGCGGGGCGCTGCCCATGCAAGCGCCAGCAGCGGCTGCGGCGCTGGCGCCAGCGGCAGCAGCCAACGGTGCAGCAGATGGCGATGCAGCAGAGGTAGATGCAAGCACGGACTCGGAACAGCAGGAGCTGGACGCTGGGCAGCTGGATGGCATGGCCAACGGGCAGGCGGAGCCGCAAGCGAACGGCGCCGCCGGACCCAGCAGCGACAGCGAGAGTGATGGCGGCATGAGCAGCAGCGATGGTGAGCCGCAGCAGCCTGAGCCCAAGTCTTCCAAGGCGGGCAAGCGGGCAGCACCTGGCACGGCACCCAAGGCGGCGGCAACTCCGCGCACGGCGCCCACGGCTGCTAAAGCAGCCAAGACGCCAGGCACGGCGGTCAAGGCAGCAGGCAAGGCGGCTAAGCGGGGTCCCCCAGCCACAGCTGTCAAGGCTGTAAAGGCAGCCAAGCAGCAAGCGAAGAAGATGCGCAGGATGTCAGCTTGAATCCAGCTGAGGCGGGGTAGCCTCTGTGTGTTGTGCGGCCAGAAATGGTATCCCCCATCGGTTGAACATTTGTAAGGATGCAAACAAGTGGCATCAGCCATGACAGTCAATGGTTGTGATGGGTTACAATCTAATTATAGGCTGGAAACTTAGATGGGAGGGCTGAAGAAAGCCTCCGCACAGAAAAGTCAGCGGCAGCTTGTGGATCACGTGGCGCCATGCTGGCCGCTGCCGCCGCTGGCGAGGGGCTGCCATGCTGTCATGCTGTCAGGGGCGATCGAGGCGCCGCACGGCTCTGTGCCCGGTGTCTCTCCGTCCTCGAAGTGCAGTGTGCCGCATTACACCCTGCAAGTCTCGCTGTCCAAGGCCGCCTCGCTGCGCCCCGTTTGGCCCGGCATGAGCACAATGCAAGCCAGAATGCTTCACAATGCAGGTAGGCAGCGGCCAAGGGCGCGCCGGAACGCTGGCGTCGCTGCACTGGGCGTGGGTGTAATCGGCTCTGAGCGCTGCTCGCGGCCGCTGGCCAAGCTTTTGCCGAGATCCCACGCAGCTGGCCGGGAGTTTAACTTCGCCAGGCTCAGTTCTCGTCGCTGGGGCGGTGGGGCTGTGCCGCCCGCCTTCCGGCTAGCGGCCGTCACCCTGCGCCTCCCCGTGCCGAGTTCGTCTGGGAACCCCAACCCCGCTGCAAACTCCCCCCATGTCTTCCGAAACGTTTGCACCGCCCCTTCTGCACCTGCAGCCCGCCCAGCCGTGTCGCGGACCGTGCAGCGCAGCAGGCCGGCGCAGCCCCGCCGCAAGCACACCACCGTTGCCTCGGCTGCCTTCAACTCCCCCTCGAGCACCGAGTCGCTGGCAGCTGAGGTAGCTGCAAAGGAGGCGCAGCTGGCCTCCCTGTTTGGCCCCGGCAAAGTGCAGCCCAAGGTAGGTTGCCCGCAGCGGTGCTCATGTATCCTTAGGAGTGCGGGGCAGATCTTGTGCCGGTCGGCTGAGCGGTCTGCTTGGCCCGCCTCTTGTTCAGGTTCACGCCCCACTCAACATCCGTACACGTCTGTCCGGCTGTGTGCTGCAGGCCGCAATGGTGGCTGGCCTGCGCAAGGAGATTGCCACGCTGCGCGGCCAGCTGCAGTCGCAGCTCGGCATCGCCTCCCCCGCAAGCGGCGGCGGCAGCAGCAGCAGCAGCTACGGCGGCGCATCGCCGTCGTACTCTTCTGGAGCCTATGGCGGCGCGTCCGACTACTCCTCCTCTGCAGCCTCCATTGCCCCCTCCCCCACCCAGAAGCGCCTGCTGGATGCCCTGAAGCTGGCAGAGGCGCAGCTGGCAGCCTCCCGCCAGGGGCCCGGCAGCCAGAGCCTGAGCTATGAGCAGCAGCAGGAGCTGCTGCAGCTGCAGGACGAGAATGTGGCGCTCAAGTCCCGCCTGGACGTCGTCCTGGCGCGCCAAGCCCTGCTGCAAGCACTGTGGGAGCAGCACAGCGGTAGCAGCGCCCTTGCCGGCGGCGCTGCAGGCGGCAGCAACGCGGCCCCTCTGTCTCGCTTCAGGAGCGTCATGAACGGGAGCACGCTGAGCGGTGACATGTCGGGCAGCGTGCTGGGAAAGCAGGCGGAGCACGCAGCGACCGCGGGCGCTCTGTGACCCGCCCCACGCGCTGTTCGTTCCTCCATCCTCGTTCATTCAGCCACGCACATGCACATGCACGCACCCTCCACCTCGCCTCTGCCCCTCTTCCAAACCCATGCACACACCCAGTTCTAGTCCTACCTACCCACGCCTGAGCACCCATGCCCCTGCTCCAAAGCCTGCCCACAACTTTGGGCCAGCTGCGATTGCCACTCCCCCCATTTCATTTTTCAGAGGCCAGCGGCACCTCTGCCCCTCCCGCCGGGGATTCACCCGCCCAAACAACAAAAAATGCTTATATTACAAAAAGAAACCCCAGCCGAGGGAACGATTGCCTGAAGTGCCCTCCACCCTGCATCCGTGTGCTCTTCCAGCCCTGCGCCCCCATTTTATTGCTCTCCACATTGTCTGAGTGTCTCTGCCTGGTCCAGCTCTTCTGAGGTTGCAGCAGCTGCCCTCCTTTCCAGCAACCTGTAAATTAGCCACGAAGCGCCGCAAGCGCTGGCTGCACCCAGCTGACCTGAGCTGACATCGGCAGCGGTGCGCAGCGTGGCACCGCAGTGCGCTCCTGTTGCACTGCCCCGGCCGGGCCCCGTTTTTTCACCGTCTAGTTTTATGCGACAGTCGTTTGGTCGCCAAGAACGGGACAGAGGCTAGCGCTACAGCAGCTGTCGACAGGCAGCTCGGCCCGGCCGGCCGCTTGCGGGCCTTTCAAAAGCGGGAAGGATGAGCTCGATTACCACGTTCAAGCGCAGGGCGCGGGTGAGTTGCGGGCTTGCAGTAAGAGCGCGCGCGTTTTGGTCTGCCCCTCCCCTGGTTGCCGGGCCTTTGGGACGACCTCCTTTTCGGTTGTGAGCACCTCAAATCCGGGGGCCGCCGCCTGCTGGCTACCGCTGCAGGGCGTCGGCACCGGCGGCGACAGCTCAAGCAGCCGTGCGTCTGACACCTTTGTCACCGCGGCGTCAATGCTCACCCCGGTGCCGGAGAGCCCCCAGGTGGAGGAGCAGGATGAAAATGCAGGCCCAGGTGCCAGCATCACCAAGCCCGCCCGCTGGCGGCGCAAGAATGCAGCGGAGCGGCACTCAGCGGACCGGCGGCAGTATCTTTCTGAGATGCGGGCCTACTTTGAAGAGGTTGATGTTGTGGCTTCCTGGGATATGGGGTTTGTGATGCATGTACTGTCTGCGGCCGGTCCTGCTTGCTGCACAGCACTGGCCAGCCAGATAGACACCCGCCCACCCGAGTACCAGTCTTGCACCTGCCTGCCCGTGCCCCCGCACTGAGCAACAGGTGGATGCCTTTGAGCTGGCGGTGGAAACACCCCCAGCCGCCCGGGCAGAGGCAGCGCCGCAGCAGTGCTCGCCGCCGCGGCAGCAGCAGGGAGTCGCACAGGCACTGGCAGCAGCTGCGCCCACCCCAGGGACCTCCATGCGGCAGCGGCCCATGTCGCTGGGCCTGTCCCGGCGGCGCTCCTCGCTGGCACCCTGGGCTACCCACACTGTGCTGGCTTCCAGCAGCAAGGCGCAGCAGTCGCCGCTGAAGTTGCGCGTCCCCACACAGGATGCTGCACACGGGTGAGCATCCGAGGGCTGCTAGCTTGGGTGCCCGCTGTGGGGCTGAGAACAAGCACGGAGGCATGCCCCCTGTCTTCCGCCCCCTGCCTCGGCTGGCAAGGCCTGCGCTGTGCCAATTACCTAGCCCTGTCCCATGCTGCAGGCAGCGCGATGGAGGTGCTGGCGTGGGAGCAATGCGACGCAGCAGTCTGCTGCCGACTGGGCAGCACCGCCTGTCAGTTGCAGCCGACAACATGGGCGCCAGCCCGGGCTGGGCGGTCAACCGCCGCTCCCTGGCCACGCACGGGCGCCGCTCCTCGGTGGCCCCCAGCAGGCTCAGCAGCACTGGCCAAGTCCTGTCACGCCTGTCCCTGGGGCTCACAGATGCGCTGCAGTGGCTGGGCATCAAGGGCAAAATTCCCACGGCGCCAGCAGCGGCAGCAGCAGCAGCAGCACGGGACGTGGATGCGGCACCGGCCATAGCAGGTGGCGGTGGTGACTTTGCAGCTCTGGACAGGCCAGCGCTTTCGCCCATCGCCTCCCCTGGGCTGGATGAGGAGGCCGCCTCGCCCGCAGAGCCCTCGCCGGTGGTAGAGCAGCACCAAGCAGAGCCTGCAGCAGCACGTGCCCTCCCAGCTTCCACCATGCAGGCAGCACCAGCACAGGAAGACGACCAGGCAGAACCGTCTCTCGAGCCCGTCACCAGGCCTGCTGGCAACCCGCCGCTGGCAGCGCCCGCAGCACTGCAAGCAGAAGCGGCAGCAGAGGAGCAGCAGGATGTCAGGCAGCTTGAAGAGCAGCTGGTGGCCAGCCTTCACTTGCACGACACTCAGCCAGCAGCAGCGGCAGCAGCAGAGGCCGACGAGGCAGTGCCAGAAGAGGCAAATGCGGCAGCTGCAGCGGACGCAGAGGAGGAGGACCTTTCGCCCCTGCAACAGCTGCTGATGCTATGTGGCCAAGAGGTGAGCGTGGCTTGCTGCTGCTGCAGCCGAGCTGCTGCATGTCCTGCTGTCGTTACCACCGCTGCTGCTGTGTGCAACCCCTGCTGTGCTGCCACGGAACAACTGGTCATGCAGCCATCCACATGACCTGCATAGCACTCACGTGCCAGAATCACCTAGACGTCTTTGCGTGTATGCATGCAGACTGATGTGGGGCTGCTTCCCAGCATGGACGAGCTGCTTGGGCAGCATGTGGATCTGGAGAAAGTGCGGAAGATTGGCGAGGGTGAGCCTATGGAAATGCCGAGTGCTCCAGCTACTGCTTGCCTTGGCAGATCGCAGCACGCTGTGTCAAAACCCCCAAGCCATGCAAGCTGCGGTCGATGCACAGCGCAGCTCAGTGTGACGTTACCTCAACTGAACTTCATTGCTCCCATCGGCCTTCTGCTTGCCTTGGCTGTTTACCTTGTTTTGTGCGTGGTACTCAACACAGGTACATTTGGCGAGGCGTTCATGGCAGGCGGTGTGGTGCTCAAGCTGGTACCGATGGAGGGGGAGGTCTTGGTGAATGGCGAGCCGCAGAAGCGGGCAGACGAGATCCTGGCAGAGGTGTCTGTCACGCTCACGCTCAGCCGCTTGAACGGCTCAGCCGCAGAGCCAGGTGGGTGGAGGGGGGCAGAAGGGCAGATAATGCTAACGGAAGGGCAAATGGAGCAGATAGGGCAGGGAGGGGAAGCCAGTCATGTCGAGAGTGCACGCGCATGCATTACCCCGCTTGCGTGTTGCTTTCCTTCCTACTTGTTGTCCATGAATTGGCTGCAGGCACGGTGCCCGACAACATGACCACCGGTTTTGTGGAGACGTATGGGGTAGGCGTGTGCCGCGGTGCATACAGCGAGGCACTGCGGCGAGAGTGGCACCGCTGGGACAAGGAGAACGGGTCGGAGAACGAGGAGGTGGACATTTTTGGTGGAGACCAGCTGTTTGTGGTGAGTGGGCTGGGCAGAGCCCAGCTCAGTCAACTGCGTTGATCAACGTCACGTGCGCATGACGGCATTGACTGTGCACAATTTGGCGGGGAAAGTGAACTGCGCACTAAGCGACTTTGATTCAGCACTACAACATTAGCACCTCTGCTTGATGCTTGTCCTGGCTGCAGGTGTTTGTGGTGGCAAATGGCGGCGCGGACTTGGAGCACTTCCAGCTGCGTGCCTTTGAGGAAGTGCGGTCCATCCTGCTGCAGGCAAGCATGGCAGCCTAATGTGTGCATGGTGCAGCATTGGTGAAATGCCCAAGGATGGGCGAGCACTGCTTCCATGGGGCATCTTGTGACTCACTAAGTAAGAAGCTCCACACCACCAGATGGCCTCATAGTGACTGGGTCACCGTTGAACATTGTCCCCATCACCCCCTGGGCTGCAGACTGTGCTGGCAGTGGCAGTGGCAGAAGAGTCGTGTCAGTTTGAGCACCGCGACCTGCACTGGGGCAACCTGCTCATCCGACGCACCGAGGAGCCCGCCGCCAGCACGGCAGTGCGCGCGCGGCTGCGAGGGATTGACCTGGAGGCAGCAACAGACGGGGTGACGGTGAGTGGGTTTCTGCATCTGCATGCACCGGCTGCTGCCTGCTGCCGCTGCGTGCACAGCCAATTTCTGCAGGCCGGCCACAGGCCTTCAAAGAGCGCGTCCGACCCCATGCCACCTCTCGCTCTCCTTGCCCTGTGCTGTGCCCAGGTCTGCCTGATCGACTTCACCCTGTCGCGTCTGGTCACCGTCACTGGGGAGGTGGCATTCTGCGATCTGGCAGCTGACCCAGAGCTATTCAAGGGGCCCAAGGGCAGCATACAGGCAAGTTGGGGCTTGTTGGGCAGCAGAGTGATGGGCAGGCTAATCATGTGGGGTGCGAACACGGGATCACGGATGCGTTTGGCTGTGACACATGACCGAAACGCTGAAACGCTGGGCGACAGAATGGCCCTGTGTTTTTGCTGCAGGCGGAGACGTACCGGCGGATGAAGAAGGCGACCAAGAACAAGTGGGAGGCGCACGTGCAGGCCACCAACGTGTTCTGGATGAATTACTTGGTGGACATCTGCATGACAGAGGCGAGTGGCCTGGCAGCGGTGGTTGTGGATGCGCTGCTCATAGCGGGCGGTGGTCTTCGTCGGCACCACAATATGACTGCATGTCTGCAAGGCTGACGTGCCCCTGAGGCCGCCACCCACCCCCAGCTGCCTTCGCCTCTCCTCCATGGCCTGCCCGCCCGGCTCCCCTGCAGAAGAAGGGGTGGTCATGCCGCAAAGAGGAGCTCAACGAGCTGCGTGCCTTCAAGCGCCGCGTGCTCACCTACCCCAGCTGCGCGGAGCTGCTGTTTGACGAGTTCCTGCGGCCGGGGCTGGTCATGGGGGAGGCGCGCGCATGAGCGTGGGCGCGGCGCACGCGTGATGCGCTGGAGCGCACTGGCCGTCAATCGGATAGCGCTTGCCAGGCCTCGTTCTGTAACATATCCCTGTGGTCATGCGCACTGGGCACCTGCACCTGATGCACCTTCTGCCGCTTCGGCGGGGCAGGGCAGCGGTGGTGGCTGCGGCGGCACTGATGGCGGCAGCAGGGTTTTCCCAACCCAGGCGAGCAGCTGGGCTGGAAACTCAGCCTCCCAGTCTTCAGACCTGCTCAACAACGGATGATTTGGGCGCTGACCGAGCCCGTGCTTGCTAATTCGCATGAAGGTTGGCGGCCCATCTGGGTGAGGCCGCTCCCTTTCAGCGCCGCTCTGTGCTACACTCGGTCTTTCGCTCTCTGCATATTACAGAGCATGCAGGCCGCAATTGCCCAGCAGGTGAGCGAAAGAGCACATGTCCCCCCAGCCTCAGCCAGAATGTGCGGTTGCGCCGCCAATTGAGGGCGCTGCGTTCACTTTCATGTGCAGGTGCTGCCTGTGGCGGCTGCCCACGCCACTAGCGCCTCCCGGCGCCAGCAGCATGTGGCGACCCCCACCATGGCGCGCGGCGTCAAGCAGCAGGCTCGCAAGACCGCCTGTGCCGCCTCTGGCCAGCAGGCTCAGGTATGATGATGTTGGGCCGGAGCGGATCTCGGTTGTTGCAGCTGTGCGTCGCTCGGCGGCAGCAGCACCAGGCAGCGGCGGCGGCAGCGGCGGCGGCATCAGCCTCGCGTCTCTGCCACAATTGGTGTTGTGCTGCGGGAGCTGGAATGCCAAGGTAAATGGCGTTTGATGCAGGCCACGCCTGAATTTGTTCCACACACACCAGGCTAAGCCGGCATTGGTCTCCTCCCCCCTCTGTTTGCGCCGCAGGTGAATGCCGCCGCGGTGGAGGCGCCCGTGCAGCAGGTGGACTGGGAGGCTGTGGCCGCTGACCTGGACACCAAGAGCCCGCTGGAGATCATGGACCACGTGAGCTGCGGCAGCTGGGGCACGCCTGTTTGTTTGATTCTTTCTTGGCACGCACTCTTCTGGAAGGGGGTTGATGACATCATCCAGCCGTTATGGAGCCCTTGCACTGGTGACGTCGATCCACAGAGGCCCTGCTCTTTGCGGCAGCCAACAGCGCTCGGGCCAGAAGCTCTTTGCTTCGCTGCTGCAAACAATCAATCTCCTGTTGACCGGGCCGCACCCTGGGCTGCACGTTGGACCTCCCAGCATGCCGCCCGACTCTGCCTGGTTCGCCCACTCACTTCAACCCATATGCTTTAACTGTCCCCTGTGCAGGCGCTCGCCACCTTTGGCAGCGATGTTGGCATTGCCTTCTCTGGCGCCGAGGACGTGGCGCTGATTGAGTATGCCCACCTCACTGGCCGCCCCTACCGCGTGTTCAGGTGCGGCGGCAGGCACCAGCGCTGGCAGCAGCAGGCACCAACATGCAGTTAGATCAGTCCTGCCACTTGCTTGTGGCGCGGGGCAAGTGCCATCTGCACCTGGCCGCCTGTTTCACGCCCTTCAGAAACCGCCCAGCCCACACGACCTTGCCCCTCACCCCTTCCATCCTGCTCCGCGCTCGTTCCGGTGCAGCCTGGACACTGGCCGCCTGAACCCCGAGACGTACCGCCTGTTTGACAAGGTGGAGAAGCACTACGGCATCAAGATTGAGTACACCTTCCCCGATGCACAGGTGCGGACGAGTGTTTCTGACCGGCTCATCCACAGCTGTCCAGGGGTTGGGGGCGTGGTGCGTGTGGCAGTCGTTGACCGAGAGATATAATGACGACGGGGACAGTGGCACGTGATGCGGTTGCAGACTTTCTGCTTGCCTGCCCTCTACCTGCGTCAGGCACAGTGTGACCAAGTTGAAGCAGACAAAGCTGTGGGGCATGTGGTGTTTGCAGGAGCTCACGCATGAGCGCAAGACTCACGTTTCCTCCCGCTTGCGTGCCTGCAGGAGGTGATGGACCTGGTGCGGGAGAAGGGCATGTTCTCCTTTTACGAGGACGGCCACGGCGAGTGCTGCCGCGTCCGCAAGGTGGGCGGTGGGTGGTTGCCTTGGTTGGCTGGTTTGTGGGTGGGTGAATGCTCCGTGCCTGCAGGGTGGGGGCCTAAACATTGATAAAGTGCAGGCCGTGGCCTGCTCCTGTGTGACAGCAGACAGTCCCTCCTGCCAGCAGGAGCACTGGGTGCACGCAGCAGCAGCAGCAGCAGCAGCAGCAGCAGCAGCAGCAGCAGCAGCAGCAGCAGCAGCAGCAGCAGCTTTTCGTGTCCTGCCTCCCGCCAGCCCTCTTTGCGTCTCCATTGCTAGTAAAGGCACTCTCAACTGTATGCCCTGTTCATCCTTCCACCTCCCCCCCACACGCGGTAGGTCCGCCCGCTGCGCAAGCAGCTGACTGGTCTGAAGGCCTGGATCACCGGCCAGCGCAAGGACCAGTCTCCTGGCACCCGCATGGCGGTGCCTGTCGTGCAGGTGCGACATGGGCAACATATAAGAGTGTAACAACCTGCCCGCCATGCTCATCCGTACTCCTCCTGTGTGGAAGCGCAAACCTAATGCGTATCGCAGCCGTCACCTTTGCTGCCATCTGCGGTGTGTCTTCTGCTTACAAGCAGTGTGTGTCTGTGTGTACTTTTCTCCCCTCCCTCTGCGCCAGGTGGACCCCGTGTTTGAGGGTCTGTCTGGCGGCGCCGGCTCCCTGATCAAGTACAACCCCCTCTCCAACATCACCTCCGCCGAGTGCTGGAACTTCCTGCGCGTCATGGTGAGGGCAGGGCAAGAGGGGTTCACAGCTACTTTGAGAGTGGTCAGGTCCTGCATGGCGTGATTGCTGCACATCCGCTGCACTTCCACACATCCCGTATGCGTTAATAGGCAGCCCCCGACAACTTGACTCCGCATGTCTGAAAGCTGGC
This sequence comes from Micractinium sp. NFX-FRZ, assembly GCA_029339195.1. Classification (NCBI taxonomy): domain Eukaryota; kingdom Viridiplantae; phylum Chlorophyta; class Trebouxiophyceae; order Chlorellales; family Chlorellaceae; genus Micractinium; species Micractinium sp. NFX-FRZ. Next base: position 96,588 of record JAPTJF010000088.1, on the reverse strand, counting down.
ACGCACACCGCCCAACCCCCGGCATGCAGGCCGTGCCCGTCAACGACCTGCACGCCTGCGGCTACGTCTCCATCGGCTGCGAGCCCTGCACACGCCCCGTGCTGCCCAACCAGGCTGAGCGCGAGGGGCGCTGGTGGTGGGAGGACGCTGCGGCGGTGAGTGCGGGCCTGCTCGCCGGGCTTGCAGGCAACCTTGCCTGGGCCAACAGAGGTTGTCAATTGTGGAACTCCTGTTTGTTCAAGAGTGCTTGATCAGGGATCTGCACGCGCAGCGCACTTGTTTTTACAGCGTGCTGTCGAGGAGCAAGCAACGACATGCACCCTCAACCGGACCTGCCTTGCTTGCCCACTCTTCTCCCGCGCTGCAGAAGGAGTGCGGGCTGCACAGCGGCAACATCTCCTCCCAGTCTGGCGACGAGGAGAAGGAGGAGAGCAACGACCTGTGGGCCGAGGGCAGCGTGGCCAAGCTGAACAAGGAGCAGCTGACCTCGCTGCTGGAGGGGGAGCGGGAGAAGGACACGCTGGTGGCGCTGTATGCACCCTGGTGCCGCTTCTGCAAGGTGCGGGTGCGGGGTAGGGGTGGTGGGGGGTCCTGATGGGGAGAGGGGCCGCGGTTCTGCAGAAAATAAGGTCGCGCGGGCAGGGTAGGGCGGTGCACATTGAAGAGCACGCCCGGGCTGCCTCAGTTTGGTCGAGAGCCTGTTATGGCGGCAGACAGAGCTGGCAGGCCAGTAGCGTAGCTAATGCGGCCTAACCTTGCTGGACCTTTATCCTTCGGTGCGCATGATTCAGGGCATGGAGGCGGATTATGCTGAGCTGGCAGACCAGCTGGCGGGCAGCCACGTCAGCGTGGCCAAGTTCCAGGCGGACGTGGAGCGCGAGTTTGCGGCGGAGAAGTTTGGGCTGGCCACCTTCCCCACCCTGGTGCTGCTGCCCAAGGGCGGCAAGAGCGCGTCTTTCGTCAAGTACCCCAGCGAGCGCCGCGATGCCGAGACCCTGGGCATGTGGGTGCGCACCCTGACCGGCTCCCAGTGAAACCTTCGTTCGTGAGGCTCCTAGCACTTCGACGGGCAGCAGACGGCGAGACATGGTTCCCAGCCCGTGTCTGCAAACTGGGCATTCTTTCTACAATCCAAACTCCTACACGTTGTTCTCTTGCGTCCGTTGATCTGGAACCTTCTCTCCCCTTGACTGAACCCGACACCGCCACCCCTCAGTAGAGCACACTCGCACGACGCCCTATGCAACATGAAAGCAGTGCACTGAACGCTTTCTGGGTGTGAAATTGCACCAAAATTAATCGAGGAGGATGTCGTCCGGCACGACATTTCAGTAGCGCTTGAAAGCTATGCCTGGCCAGGTGCTGCGCCGCGGTGTGCAGTGCGCTGCGCAGCAGGCGGGGCACAGGGTTCTGCCGCCGCCTTCTCCCGCTCTCCTTGCTGGACCCTCGGCAGCTCGCAGCACAGTCCTTGAGTAGGAGCAGGAGCAAAGGGGCGGCGTTTCGCAACAACCGTAATGGCCTCGCTCTTTGGCTTCAAGTGAGTTGGGCGGCGCAGATCGGCACGAAAGCTAGGCGACTGCGCGCCAAGCTGCCGTCTGTTGAATGTACCGGTGCTGCCGCCGCCGCCACTGCCACCCGCCCTGCCGCCGCGCCAACGCACACGCCACCTCCGCAGGAAGGGCGCCACTTTTCGGAGCGTGAAAAATGTGCCAGTAGGAGCCAAGGGTCTCACCCTCAAGCAGCATATTGAGCACACGCTAGGGACAGGGGCGGTTGAGGACGCGGTGCGGCTGCCACCTGGCGAGGACCTGAACGAGTGGCTAGCGGTGAACACAGGTGCGTGAGAGGCATCAACCAGGGCAGTGGCGGTGTAAGCGTGCATCGGCAACTAAATGGTCTGCGACACCATCCTTCGCATGTGGGCAGCCCACTGTGCTCGGCCAACCTGCGCCGTAGCGAGTGGCGGCCGCCGGGCAGCACCCACTGCTTGTTGGGCAGCACCCAAACATGCCTCTCATCCCACCACTCCTGCCTGCAGTGGTGTTTTACAACGCCATCAACGTGCTGTACCAGGTGCTGGACGAGACGCTGTGCACCTCGCAGGTCTGGCTACCTTGCAGCGCAGGCTCTCCTGTTGGGTGCCTGTCAGCCGCCTGCCGCACCCGCTGCTGCCGTGCTCCTCACCCTGCTCACTTGGGATGCATACAGCTTGATGCCCCACTGCCCTGGGTGGCCCAGACACATGCTGCCCTGCCATCGTCACCTGCCGCCTGCAGCGCTGCCCTGTCATGGCGGCGGGGCCGCAGTACGAGTACCTCTGGGCAGATGGGGTCAAAGTGAAGACGCCGCTCAAGCTGTCGGCGCCCGACTACATCAACTGCCTCTTCGACTGGGTGGAGGACCAGGTGGGCCGTGTTGAAAGAAAGCTGATAGATACATGCACCAGCAGTGTGTACAGGTGTCATGTTGCTGCGGTGGCAGCGACATGTGGCCACATCATCCACGTCGGCTGCTTCTTCAAGTGTGTGGAGGACCAAGTGGAAAGACATGGAGCTGGTTGTCACTATGCTGCTGCTGACACCGCTGCTGTTGCTGTCAAATGTCTGCTGCTGTTCCTGCTGCTCGCTTGCACTTCACCATGGCAGCCCAGTGGCCAGCATCTGCAAACAGCGCTACTTCGGCTCCAAACTGTTTCCATCGCCTCGCTCCTGGTGCTGCGCAACCCAGCGATCTTCCGCAACGTTGCCACAGCTTCCGTCAATGCCTTAGTCTTCACATGCAACCTTGTACCCCCTTGTGCGTCCCACCTCGCAGCTGGACAACCCGGCCATCTTCCCGCAGCGCTACGGCGGCTCCTTCCCGCCCACCTTCTCCGCCACGGTGCGCAACATCCTCAAGCGACTCTTCCGAGTCTACGGCCACATCTACCACTCACACTTCAGGTGAACATCGTGTACTTTGCCACGCACCACGCACCACGCACACAACAGATGCACTTTTCGAACGCATCTTCTTATTGCACTGTTAGTGCACCCAGCGTGCTGCTGCGTCGTCTACAATGCACATGTCTGGTGTTCAGGTGCTCACATATGCCACTCAGCACTTCAGTACTGTGGACTAAAGTGGAAGTGGCAGTGCAGCATGTTTTATATACAGGCGCGCCCCAAGGCAGCGTGTCGTTGAGGGAATTAATTGGGTAGGGATGCCAAGCTGCTTTCGGCTCTCGCATGAAGCAGCAGAGCCGAGCATGGCACGTGTGGTAATCCAGTCTCTTTCTGCTCCTCCCACAGACGCTCTCATGATAGCACGTGCTGCCGCTAGCACCGCTGGTACTGCTGTTGCTGCCTGTCACGCACCTTGCCCTGCCTTGACGGCTGCTGCTGCTGCTGCTACTGCTGCTGCTTGTCATGCTGCTGCTTGCCCCTGGGCTTTGCAGGCAGGTGGAGAAGCTGGAGCTGGAGCCGCACCTGAACACCTGCTTCCGACACTTCATGCTCTTCACGCTGGTGAGCGGGCATGCAGCCTGTGTCGCCAGAGCGGACTGGTGTTACCAACTGCTTATGTCTTGATTCGCCGGGGATGCCAGGGACACGCTCTGGAAGGTTGTACGCCTGCAGATGTTTCCGGCCTGACTAGCCTGGTCACGGAACTCACTCTGGTGCCTTGTTTGCTCCTGCAGGAGTTTAACCTCATAGATGAGCGGGAGCTGGCGCCACTCAAGGAACTGATTGACCGCATGGTGCGGCGATAGCTATAATACGACATGATGGCACCACCACCCTGTGCATGCATCTCTTTGAGTGCCAGAGCTTGTCCTGTACCTGCTTCTGCTGCTGATCTACGTCCTTGCTCTGCTCTCCTGCCCCCACGCCCCCGCTGTGCTTCCTTGGTTTTGTGTGCGCCGTGGCTTTCCACAGAGCACACATGTGCTAACTGCCGGCTGGCCACAGTTTGGTGTTTGAGGTCGACATGTATAACGCTTCCTGTACTTTCGTGGCCAGAGCTCTGGTTCTGCTGCCCGCGCGGGGCACAGGTGCCCACATGGGGTGGTCCCTGTAAACAGCAGAATGTGGGGACAACAGACGATGTGAAGGTTGGTGATGAAAGAAAGGGAAATGGCAGCTTTTGAAGCACGCTGTGTTTTAACAGGCTTCGCTTTGCCACTTGAGTGATGTGCTCGCAAGACCTGTGTTCTGACAGGATCAAACTCCGGGGGATGAGTTCCTGTGCTGGCACGGGCAGCACACCTGCAGCATGCCCCACGGCAGCACCAAACCCGTGCAGTGCCCAGACTCAGCAGGCTTTCCCTTCATCTGGAAAGCATGTTTTGTTCTTAAATTACTCTTCCAACATGCTTTCAAGCTTGCCAGTCAATGCAGGTGCTGCAAGGCAGCCGAGGGATGCTGGCAGCAGATAAGACACCTCCAGGTGCCATGCATGTTACGTGCCTGCTGTGCCCCGCTGTGCACGCGCATGCGCTTACATAATGTGGCGGGCCTACTGTCCTCGTTTAGCAACCATATAGGACCAGCAGACGCGGGGGAAGCCAGGAGGCCTTGCATGAGTGAACACGTCGGCGGATTGGAGGGGAAGAAAGGTTGGTTGGCTGGCTGAGAAAAGGTTCGCTGGTGGTTCGAGACAAGTTGTTTGAGGAAGTTAACACAGGGATTGAATACGATTGGAGGTAATGCCGGCTAGGCGGACTTATGGGTGCGGCTTGAAGAACGAAGCGTGCTTGATGGGCAGGGTTGGTACTGTACACACGCATCAGAGCGGCGCACTCGGGGCATGTCTTTCTCAACAACGCTGTCAGGAGTGCAGTGCCGTGGCAGCGTGCTGTTCGCCTGCTGCCGCACTCGGCTGCTGCTGCTGCGGCGGCGGCGTTGGGTTGTGCATGGGCGTGCATGGTGGGGATGCCGCATCGCCGCCATCACTGGCACCGTCGCCAGCGCACGCCTGCTGTTCCAGCAGCTGCGCCTCGCCAGCACGCAGCGCCACCGCTGCCGTTGCTGCATCTGGCCCAATCCCGCTGGCAGCTGCAATGGCGGTCGGTTGCAGAAGCCCCCTGTCCTGGTACCGCTGGAGTAGGTGCTGGGCTTGAAGCACATGCGACTGGTCATCAAGCTCCGCCTGCAAGGGGTGGAGGCAGGAAGGCACAACATTCGTGAATGCCCAGGTGCTAGCGCTCGCGGACTCTATTCAATTACTAAAATTTACTGAAGCTTAGTAAGCTGGAAGAAAGCCTAGAAGAAGACAGCTGCATGGGCCGCCAGGTGCGGGGCGCACGGGCAGCCTCACCCCAACAGAATGACAAGTGGCTGGCCAGGCAGCCAGGCAGCCGGCGCCTACCACAGAGCCTCATTTGAGTGTTGTCAAGCGAGGCAGCACAGAGCCAGAGAACACGATGCAAGCCGCTGGTGCAGCACTACCAAAGACACGAGCTGCAAACCCGCCCCCCCGCCGCCACGCCCAGCCCACCTGCTCCAGCAGCTTTGCGCACGCACTGCACATGTCCAGGCGGCGCGGCGGATGCTGCAGGGCCTCGGGCAGGTGTAGCTGAAAGGTGGGCAGAGCCACCAGGGTAGCCTCGCGCCAGCCAATTGCCGCATCCAGCTCCTTGGCTATCTGCTGAGCATGAAGGCGCGCGAACTTGTGGCGTGCCCGGTGCGACGCCGCCAGGCGTTGCCGCACCCACCCAGCAGCGGCACAGCACGTGCGGGAGCTGGGCTTTTCATAGCTGGAGGCCATGCAGGCATGGTGCTCAGCCATAACCTGCAGGGCAAGCGGGCATGCCAAGCTGCACGCAAGTCCTGGCCCAATTGATTTGGTGCGACACTCACTATCATTGAACCGACACCAGGAGTCCTCTACTCAGCACGCACATGCACAGCAGGCGTGCCGTGTTGCCATGCCTTTCATACAGCCCAAAACACCCAGCCTGGTGGGCTCAGACCCTGCCCGGGCCTGCCGCCCTGCCGGGATGGCGCCGTACCGTGCGCGTCTGGCCCAAGTGCACCTCTGGCCCTCTGCCTCCGCCCAGCTCAACCTCCGCTCACCTCCACGTTCTGCGATTGCATCCAGTAGTAATCTACTCGCAGGTTGCGCAGCCGCCGCTCGTCCCGCGCTCCCGGCGGCTTGGCGAGCTCCGCGTCGAGCCGTGCGCCGAGGCGGGTCTCCTCCAACCAGGCCCTGTGCGAACCAGGCGCTGGGGGCAACAGATAGGCCAGCCAGCCAAACAAGCCGGCCATTGCGTTGCAAGGGAAGGGGCTAGCAACCAAGCGTGCGTATCCGTATGTATCGTGGGCAGAAGAACAAAAAGGGAGGGGGGGGGGGAAAGAGGGTTGGCTCTTACCGCGACAATGGGGGTATCAGGGGGGGGGACGCCGGACAGGCTGGCGTATAATAAAGCGCGCGAATTGCTTCGCTTCAATCCAGTCGCTGCGGAACACCCGCGAAAGCCGCACAGGGCAGGCGGGGCGCGAGGGGATGGCTTCAAGGCGCCCCGCAGTCACGGCAGTGAGCTCTGGGGCCTCTGCCCGCTTGGAAAGCTGAATTTGCTACTGAGAAGGTGCACGGGTCCGGCAGGCGAGCGGGCAAAGCTTGTGGCCTGGTTGGCCTGTGCCGCCGCCCGCCGCTGCGCCGCCCGCCTGCCCTGGGCTGGGCCGCCTGATGTCGACACCCTTTGCTGCAAGTGCGCGGCTGTCTTCCTGCTGTAGAATGGAGGAGAGCTCCCATGCCTTGCAATCAGCCCTCACGCACAGCAGGTGCAGCAGCCGTGCCCTGCACCGCTTGCCCGCCAGCTTCAGCAGACGTCAGTACCCTGTGCACGTTTGCCTGGGGCCCATGCTGCCCGCCTGCCAAGCCGCTGCTGAAGTCATGCATGTCTGCCGCTGCAGCAAAAAGAAGGCGTCCCAACAGTCCAGCAACAGCAGCCGATGCAGCAGGGGCAGCAGCAGTAGCAGCAGCATGGGGGTGCTCGTTCTGGACGTGGTGGCACCGCGGGACAGCGCCCCCCCTGCCCCTGGACCGCTTCTGGTGGGCCTGCTGTGCCCGCTGCGCCTGCTACTGTCACAAGCTGTGCCTGCCGCTGAGTACTGCTGTTGCTGGAGGTGGCGCTACAGGCCAGCGAGCCCTGCGGCCGTCACTTGTTGCGCTTGTTGGGCTGGATTTCGCCCGCTGGACTGTGCCTATTGGCCTTGGCTCCCTCTGCTCACGTGCTGTTCACGGGCTGCTGGAGGGCGCGGCGGCATGCGTGCTGCGGGACAGCTCAGCGCGCGATGTGGCGCCTGCGCGTGCTGCGCGACAGCGCAGCGCGTGATGTGGTGCCAGCGCTGGACGAGGAGCCGGTGGGAGCGCGGAGCAGTGCCTGTTTTTTGTGTGGGAGATGGCGCTGGCGTGCACACCTGCAGCTGTTGCTCCTAGCAAGAGTGGACAGAGGGTGAGCAGCAGGACCAGGTGCAGGTGCTGGAAGGCTTGGAGAATTCCCCTGCTGCTGCTGCTGCTGCGCTTGATTGCCAGTGGCTGGGCTTGTCCTAGGCGCCATGTTCGCCGGCCACTGCTTAACCTGCCCCCCACCGCCCTCCGGCTGCCCACCCACGCAGGTTGCCACCCTGCTGGAGACAGCTGGCGACTTCCAAAACGCCTACCTGGCCGTGTGCCTGGCGCGCCTCTCGCAGGCAGCATCCCTCGCCTTCCCCGGATCCAGCCGTGCGCTGCCCACGGCTGCCGACCTGCAAAAGTCGATTGCGCGGGTGCATGAGGAGCTCAAAGCCGCCGCCGGTGCGTGAGTGGGTGGCCGAGGGTGGGCTTATGAAAGTGGGGGCCAGCAGCACAAGAGCAATGTAGGGTTGGTCTACCCGGGCGCAGGTGCCCTACAAGCCCCCTGCCGCCCCCCAGCCACAACTCCCACACCTCTCTGCCCCGCCATCCGCCACCCCCGCCCGCCCGCAGGCTCCCCCGCCTGGCCCTGCTGGTGGCGTGCACGGTGGGCAAGGCTCTAGGTGTGATGTCCCAGCGTACAGAGGCAATGGCCGCCCCCAACCCAGAGCTGCGCTCCGTTGGCGCCAGCTACCCCTGCAACTCTGCCCAGCTTCACAACATCTCACTGTGCAACTGCCTGCAAGAGGTGCAGTGCAGCATGGGCGGCGTGCTGGGGCGGCTGCCAGCTGGCGCGGCCGACGCGCTGCGCAGGCCGCTGGGCGAGCTGCAGGCGGTGGCAGTTGAGGCGGTGGCGCCCACTTTTCGGTCCATTATAGTCTCGGCGGAGGAGCTGCTCCTGCAGATGCACGCCACACATGCCTTTGCCGCCGCTGCCAGCCCAGCAGACGGAGAGGCGGCGGCTGCAGCGGCTGCGACGTCAGCGTACGTGCGTGAGCTGGTGCGCCAGCTGGCACACTACCGCCTCGAGCTCCTCAACCCCTCGCCCGCCTCGCCCGTCTCCGGTGCATGCTCGCTCGCTCGTGTCCATGTGTGGGTCAACGGGAGTCCTGGGTTGTGTTATCAAGTTGGGAAGAGGATGGGGCTGCAGGAGCGGAGAAGGGGAAGGAGGGGAGTCTGGTCGGGATGGGGGCAGAGCGGCTGGCAGGCTGCACAATGCAGCAAGCAAGCTGAGGCACACCTGTGCAGTAGGTGCGTGTACAGGTGTGTACCATTGCACTGCGCCGACGTAGCATGCTGCTGCTGCCCTTGCCCCCCAATCCAGTGCCCTTCCCCATCCTCCCATTCCGCCCACAACCCTCCCTGCCCTGCGCCTTGGGCCCCTGCAGTGGCGCGTGCGCTGGTTGAGCGCATGGCCGCCGGCTGGTGCTGTTTGCGCTGCGCCACGCCTCACTGCTGCGGCTGCTGCCGCAGGCGGGCAAGCTGCAGCTGGCAAAGGTGGGTGGGGATATGAGTGAGGGGAGGTCAGGGCCTGGGATTGTGCGTGTTTCCACAACGGCAGAGCGGGGCCATCCTGCGACACTGCTACAAGGAGCCACCTGCAGGCGGCTCAGGTGGGTGGGAGCTGGAGGGTGGCAGTGGGCAGGCAGGGAGGTTGGGTTGATTGGAGGATGGAGGAGAGCAGAGGAGAGGGTAGGGGAGGGGAGCACAGCCTGTACGCGCCACCCAGCATTAAGCTCCGACTACTATTGTTTCAGCTCACACTGCTTTCCATTCTGCCCGCCGCACCAAAAGCTAAGCCCCCCGTGCACACACATGCCGGCCTGCCCCCTTGTGACTGCTGCAGGACCTGGCTGAGCTGGAGGCGACGGTGGGGCAGCAGCTGCTGCCTCTGGAGCAACTGGGCGGCGCGGCGTGCACGGTGCGTGCCTTCCGCCACCTCCTCTTCCTGGAAACGTCTGGCATGGAGGGGAGCCCACTGCTGAGGGAGCTGCCCCGCCCAGAGGTGGGCACACGGTGAAGGGAAGCACGAGGTGGGAATTGGTGGTGGTGCTGCTGCTGCAGCGGCGGCTTCATTTGCTGATGTCGATGCTGATGCTGATGCTGCTCCTACACCTGACCCTGTTCATGGGGCTGCTCCTGCTGCGGATCACAGCCGTTCCTTGCAGTCTCTCACCGCTCTCTTCTGCTGCGCTCCCGGCATGCAGGTGCTGCACCACCTCCATTCCCGTGCGGCGGCGCAGCTGGAGAGCCCGCCCGCACGCAGCAGCCTCGCACCCACGCAGGTGCGCTGGCGGGCCAGGGTTGAGCCAAGCTGCGAGCTGGCTCCGTGCAACAGGACCAGCCCCCTCCTGCCTGGCATCGGTGGCTGCTGTGGCTGCGCTTGCACCCTTCCAAGAAGCCCTCGGCATGCCGCGTGCCTGCCCCTCCTGCTCTCCCACTCCTTCCTGACCCTCACCTCCACCTGACCACCCTCCCTGTCCCTGCGCGCGTCTGCCCCACCTTCTTCCACGCCGTGCTCTCTCTGGCCCGATATGCAGCACTCTCACTCCACCATCCCCCCAACCCATACTTCCCAGCACTGCCTGCCCCCTCCCTGCAGTACTAGTACGCTGTGGCTGGACAAGCACAGGCAAGAGGAGGCGCTCAGATTCACACGCACAGCGCTGGAGGCATGCGCCGCCAAGGCACGCACTGCACCCGGCCACGACGAAACGGTGCAGATGATGCGGCGCTTGGCTAAGACCGGGGCGGGGAGCGTGGGGCGGCACCTGGAAAGGGAGTCCCACCGCGTGCTGTGCCATGCACGCCTGATAGCATGTTGCCGCCTCACTTGAGTTGGGATTGTCCTAGATTGCTGTCCTAGATTCTCTAAGTAGAGTTTAAAAGTAACATGGCATTGTTTGAACTTGAAGCTGAGGAACCTTGTTGCCAGCAGGTGGTGCAGCTCTTGGCCCAGGTGCCGTGCCCCCAATGCGGCGCATGCCGGGTAGGGTCCACTCTCACCAGAGGGTGCTGGGGTTGCAGTGTGTGCTGCGCTGGATATGGGAGGTGCTTGGCGACCATGGCCTCTCCCTACCGGTGCATGCGACACACGGATGGCACAGACACTCGCAGATGGCAGGGGCCGGGCGGGCCCGCCATGAACGCAGGAACACAGGGCGCCTCCCGAACCTCTCCGCCGTTGCCTTGTTGTGACTGCCTGCCTCCTTTCCGATGTGGAGTGTACTACTGCTTGCAGCTGCGCTGGTCCCTGGCTGTCGTTCCACCCTGCACCTCTCTTTTGCTGTCGCCGTCGCCGCACCGAACGCCCGCCCAGCACGCACAGCATGTGTTTCGCCAAACAACCCATTACAGCCGTGCGTCTGTATGCCGTGTCGCCTAATGAGCTGCCTGTAATGCTAAGGTCCTTCCAAGGTCCCGTGCGGCAACAGGGGGGCGCGTAATGGGGACCTGCATCGTCGATTCTCTCTCAGGTCTGACTGCCCATGCGCACCGACGCCGACGCCGACAGACGAAGGACTCCAGGAGATTGAGGACTCTGCCCCCATTCCGTCGATCATTCGCTCACTGCGGCAGCGCCTGGGCCACCAGCAGCCTGCTCCTCAAGACTGCCACTGGCTGAGCGGCCCACGAGGCTCACATTCCAAAACACCCCGCCATGCGTCCTGGTGTGTACTTGTGCTTTACTGCCGCCCCAGTATGTCGCATGGGAACGTATGCAGGCCGCGAGCCTGAGCAGAGGCCTGCCGGCTGCCGTCAGGTGTGCGACTCCCGCCTGGTCACACGCCGTCATTGCCTTGCACTGAACCTGCAGACTGCATTCAGTTCTTCCACCTGCTGCGCTGCATCATTATGGGACTTGGGATCACGCTGACTGCTGAGCTGACCATTGGGCTCAGCGCCAAGGTGGCCATGCCCGCATATATCACGAGCGCGATTGTGGCGGGCCTTTGCTGGGCGGCGTGGCGCTACCAAAAGGGCCGCCTGCTGATGCTGGCAGCCCTGTGCCAGGCTTTGCACATCATCGCGGTGATGCAGCACATGCACCACAACAGCGAGGCCGGCGGCAGCGCCTGGAGCCGTTTTTTTCTGCGCCTTTTCTTGTCTCTGCCGGGCTTCGCCACATGTGAGTGGCAGCGCTGGCAGCTGGCCCCCTGGTCTGCCGTCCGGGCCCCACACCGCCCATTGGCCAGCCCGCATCCCCTTTGCTTGCAGCTCATCGCAACCTGCGGGCTGACCCTGACGAGTGCCTGTTGTGCTATGTTTGCCTTGCAGTGTGCTGCTGCATTGCCTCGGTTACGCGCTCGGACCCTGGGCCAGTCATCACGCGCACGGTGCCGCTTGCAGCCATGACTATCTCATTTTACCTGACTTGCTTGGCCTCACAGCCTCTGATGACCGACACGTGGGTCCCAGCACTACTTCTGGCGCTGTTTGGCGCTATCACTGGCTCCTGGGTCTGCCCCCTTCGGCTGGCGGCCTCGTTCCTGCTCTGGCTGCTAGGGAGCCGGCTACGCTTGGGTGGCTACCGTGACCGCCTTTGGGACGAGGGTCTGATGGCAGGTGGGCTGGGCACAAGCAAAGCTGTGCGGGGATCCAGTCTGCTGTTTTCTTGCTGGTGCAGCTGCCCCACTGTGTCTTGTGGCGGGACAGCTGCAACCTTATTGTGGACATGCATGTCCACCGCATTCTTGCAGCACAAACTGCTGTTCGGCCTTTATAGGAGCCGCTGGGCAGATGGCTGCCTGCCGAGGCCAAGCTGCCATCCCCCTTTCCCTGCTCTCCTGCAGCCATCGAGCCCAATGATAACGAGGCCGTGGCTCTGAAGGCCTTCATGAAAACAGCAATCCTCTTTGGTGAGACAACGCTGTTGGCCCAAAGGGGTGGCTGGGTGGGTGGAAGGTGCTTGGCTCAGCACACCCCCAGCTGGATAGATGCCCACCAGGGACAGTGCCTTTGCAGACCAAGCCCCGTGGTGCTACCTGCTGCCTGTTGCCTGCTGCGTACCACTGTGACGGCACCACTGGGCATCCTCCGTGCAGTGATCGGAGCGGTGCCCATTCTGCTGTGGTTGTGGCCCACTGCAAAGAGCTTCTTTGGCTTTGAAGGTATGTGGTTGAGGGTCAGCGGTGGTTGAGCGGCAGCGGGAGTGGTGTGGTTCTGCTACGCACAGCAAACAAGGCAGGGAGGGAGGGAGGGAGAGGGGAGGGAGGGAGGGAGGGAGGGAGGGAGGGAGGGAGACACCTGGCACCCACGGCAGTAGCCACTTGACATGCTCTGTAATGACTCTGAGAGAAGCTGTGTCGACACCCCGACCTGCCTGCCGCTCGCCCCTCCACCCACACACGCCACCCACCGCTGGGTCCATGCCCTCCTGCAGGCGCCCAGGGCGAGGCGCTGGTTGGGATCGTCGCTAACGTCATGCGCGAAGACGAGCCGGTGGCCGCGCCAGCGTGAGCACAGCCAGCGTGGGCAAGGGTCGCTGCCGTCACCGCGGCTCTGACCGCCGGGGCCTTGCCGCCACTCTCCCACCCCCGCGACACCGCTAGCTGCGGAGCGGCCCCCAGCACCATGCACCTCCCTGTCATGCATATTCCTGTGCTAGAGCACTCACCCGCCTCGAGTGCCAGAGCACCCAAGGCACCACCGCTTGCCACTCCCTCGCCCATTGCCATGTGATGGGTGCACCCATCCGCCCCTCCACCCCTGCTTTGTTCCTGCTCCCTTGCTTCGTTTCTGCTAGTTTGCTGTCGTCTTTGCTGTCTGCTTGCCCCTTCCAATCCAAGCTCAACCGCCCTCCCTCACAACATGAAGCCGCTTGCAACCCACTGCTGTAAAAGATGTGCAGCAGTGCCAAAGAAAGCGGTAAGGGTTGCCAAGGAGTGATGATGTCAACAAGAGAACTGAGCAGGAGGGAAGGCCGGTGGATATTCTAGGTGCTGTCGGTGCTATCAGATGGGAGGGGCTGCAGGTGCACCCGGCCTGGGAAGAAAAGCTGCATGTGCAGTCGGGCTGGGCAGCGCTGGAGGAAGCGCAGGAGGCGGGTGGTCATCCGCGCACCGGTGCCTTTTGCATCTGAATAGCAGCCTGCCGGCCACAGCCGTGCCTCCCGCGAGCCCAGGCCTGCCATTGTGGGCTCCAGAGAGGTGCCCTCATCGTAATGCACCCCCCGGGCTGGCCCTGCTGCCGCTCCCGCCACGGCGCCACTGGTGCCACTGGCACGAGCACCACAGTACAGCACGTGGTGGCGCCCGTGTGAGTGCGGCGGCGGAACTCCACGTCGCTGTGGGTACGGCGGCAGCGCCATGCCGTCATGCTGCAGCTGTGCGGGGCTCTACTGGCATCTGCCCGTCGAGCAACAGATGACGCCTCCCGAGCAACCGCCCCTCTTCTCCAGTCGGCCCCTTTTCCACTTCCCCTTCTCATGGGTCTTCCCTGCTGGCGTGCGGAAGCTGAGGCAGAATGACGAGCACAACGTCTGTAAGTTGAGCGCTATGAACGTTGAGAGAACTGGGTGGTTGGATGAGCAGGCGCTTGCTGGCAGACCAGCCTGAAAATGTAGGCTGCATCTTTGTTCCCTTGGCCGGGGTCAACACAGCATGTGCATGTTTACATGCCACTGAACAAGGGACAGACAATATTGCAAACAAAAAAACAAGGGATGCCGGCAGCAGACGCCTGTATGGCTGCACAAACCTTGGGCTTGATTGGTAGCCAGATTGTGCAGCACACCGTGAAAGGGAAAGGAGTCAAGAGGACAGCATGCAAAAGGGCTTCGTTGAGGTGGCAGCTAGAGTGGGGACAAAGCCTTACTAGGTGATACGCTTTATAACAAGCGAGCGTTTGTGCGTTGACTTACCTCTCTCAGCAAAGCCTCATCTCAAACTAGCTCTCATGCTGCAGCCTACATCGCTTCACCTGCCTTGGCCAAGAAGTCGTCCAATGTTAGGTTCTGATCCCCGTGTGCCACCTTGGCCTTCTCCTCTGGCATCTGGAGCTGCCCCGCGCTTGCCTTGCAGTCCAGCGCCGCCTCTGCCACATCACCGTTGCCCGCGCCCGTGACCACCGCCCCACACTCGGACAGCCAAGCAATGCAGTCATGGCAGCCCTCTACTTCGTCGGTCTGCAGGAGCAGAGGGTGCACATGGGAGGAGGGACAGGGGTTGATGAGCAGCAGAGGGAGGCTTGGGGCAGCTGTGTGCTTTAATGGATGGGGGGGACATACATGCACTGCAGCACAGCACTTTGTCCTGCACTGCAGCTGTAGAGTGCCGTCCAATCACAGCAGCCTGGAAGAGTGCCGTCCAACCATATTAGCCTGTGCTTTACGAGGACCTGCTTTACTCGCTGGCGACGAGCAGCAGTAGACAGCAAATAAAACACAGGCTGGTCATTTTAGAAGCTCACCTTGGCTGCGTGCTCTCCTGGGTAGAACGCCTCGATGCAGCCAGGGGGAGGCTCCGCCACGCCGCCGCCGCCTGCCGCCGCTGCACCATTACTCAGGCCAGCCTGCCCGCCAGCCGCTGCCGCGTGCCCTGCGCTGCTGCCCCCACCGCCAGCTGATTTTGCGGATGGCGGCTTGCCTGCTGGACTATCGTCAGTGGGGGGGAAGGACTTACCTGCCGGCTCACCAGACGCGGTGACACAGGGGGCAACTTGGGCACCAGATGTGGGCCCAGCCCCAGGAGAGGGTGACGAGGCTGCTGCAAGAAAGCCCAGCTGGGCCGCAAGGAAGGGCACCGGCAGCGAGGGCTTGAAGGCCTTGACCAGCACATTCAGGGCATCGTATCGCAGCGTGGGCACGTAAATGTCCATGAGGGCGCGGCCAAGGGCAGGGGCGGAGGCATACAGCTTGAAGAAGCGGGCATAGTCCGCTGAGGCCACCGCAGCGCGCACGGCCAAGGCGTGTGCCACCTCGTGGTGCGCCGCCTCCTGCAAAGTAGGAAGCGGGGGACAGCGGGGGGAGAAGGTAAGATTCAAAGTTGGGGGACGCGTGCATGATACAACCTGGCACAGTTAGAAACTGCGCCACCTCGTGCAGGGAAGAAAAGGGGCAGGACAAGGGGAATGGCAACTGCATGATGAAATCACGTGGCAACTCAGGACGCAAACTGTCAGTATTAAAATCGCCGTCCCTGCGTCATGTACATGTGCACAGGTTCATGGCCGTTGTCCTGCATGCGTATAGCTTCGTGGTGCAGATCCTGAGCTTCACACGCACCTCGGGCTTGACTTTCTTCAGCGTGTTGAGCAGCTGCAGGATCTCGCCATGATTGGCGTGCACCGCCTGGTAGATGATGCGATATGCCAGGAACTCGATGCGGCACCCAGGCACACCCTCTGCAGCAGGCGGGGTTAGATAGATGGCGTATTCAGGCAGATTTCCTTTCTAGCACCGGTGATGGTGAGCATGACGTGCTTATCCGTTGGGAATGCATGCACACAAGTCCCGAGCTCCTGCCTGCCACTGCAGCACCAGTGTGCAGCACCACGCCATAGCTGCCTTCCCTGCAGCCCACCATTGTACAGCATGCGCAGCTGGCTCTGGCACTGGTTGTACTCTGCCACGTCACCATACTCCAGAGCTGCCCGAGCGTGCGCCTCGTACACCTACATGAATGCGAGCACAAGCATGCTGCAGTAAGTGCTTGAGCCATGCATCGAGTTCGTCCTTGAGCCTATGCATAGATTGAATGATGCAGGCTAAGGGACTCAGAAGAGCGACCAGGCTTGATGCAAATGCTGGCCACCAGCATCAAGGCAATTCACAGCAGCTGGAGAACTTCATACTGGCTAGCTGAGCCGCACCTGCACAGCCAGCTCATTGCGGATGTGCTGCACGGTGCAGTCCTGCCGCATGCCCTGCAACATGGAGAACAGAAAGAGCCGATGTACCAAGATGAAACCACAACAAGCAGCACCCTCCTTGTGCTGCACAGACTCACGCGGCTTGCACCAGCAAGACAATTGGGCACTAGGCTCATTGTTTGCTAGCTGTTGTACTGTACAATGTGGCAAGTGCTAAACTGCCAAACGCACTGTGCAAGCATGAATGACCCCAATGCACCACATAAGACTGGGTCAAGGCATACAGAGGGCTGCCATCTTTGCAGAAACTACATTTAACGATGTTAACAACATTCACACAGCAACATACAAGTGTTGGCATTCTATCAACTCTGCCCACACTTTCACCCTGCACAATCACAGCAACAACGGATGCCTTACCTTGAACTGGTCCAGGGCGTAGAAGTAGTTGACCTCCCCGGCCCGCAGCAGCCCAATGAGGCGCCCCAGCGCGCGACGCAGCACCGACTCAGGCCTGCAGAGGCAAGACAGGACGCGGCAGGGCACGGGCATCTTAAACCGCTTTTGTTGCTAATCTATAGGTACACGAACACGACTTTTGCCATCAATGGACCCGGCGACCAAATCCCTTGGCTAGAAATGATCAACAAATGCACCCTCTTCACCTCACCTGACAGTGGCCGGGTCAGGCGCCGAGGTGAGGCGGAAGTAGGACTTCTCCAGCTGCTGGCAGGTGCCCTGCACCACTCAAAACAAAGTCAGGAATGTGCGCACGTCGGGCAGTGTGTAGTTCACAGTCATCAAACACAGCTGGCCAACTGCTGTCCGAACCCATCCAACTGTCACTGTTGCCAGGCCTCTCTCAATCCGGTCCGCTGTCACAAGCACCCATGTTCCCCTAAGCTGGCTCGCATCATCACGTTCACTAACCCATGCATATGTTCTCACCAACCCATGCGCCCACCTTGATGGCAACTGCATCCCAGTCCACTTCCTCATCCTCCCCCTCTTCCAGCATCTCCAGCACCCGCTGCCGCCGCTGCTCAGCCCACCACGCACTGCTGCCGCCACCGTGCTTCTTGCTGCGGCATCACGAGGAAAATGGGAGCAAGAAGCAATGAGTCACTGATTGATAGAACGCAATCCTCGACACGCAAGCAGATTTCCAGCTCATGGAAGTTGTAACTTGAAATACTAGTAGTTTTTCTCCCCCCCAAAGCACGTGTTTGGCAAAGTCTACCAATTAAAAACAAGCATGCCAACAACTGCGGAGTTCCCCCGGCTACACAAATGATTGTCCTTCCAACGAGCAAGGCCTACAAACAAAGCGAACCAACCGCAGGCAGCACACAACCCAAGCAGTTTGCGCACCTGCCGCTCGCATCTTGAAACCGGCCTGCTCGGCGCTGTCGCCGCTGCCGCTCGGCGTACGACCACTGGCCCTCGTCTGCACGGGCGCAGACGAAGCACAGCACAAGTCGGGTGTTTGTAAATACTTTTTTATCGAGTGAAGCAACTGCAAGTTCAGACACCTGCAACCGCAGCGCGCCCCATATCTTTCCAGAACAACGGACGGTGACTGTCCTGCATTACATGGCACAAGCGAACGTACCCTGCAATGCAGCACGCACCCGAGTCGGAGCTTGAGGACGAGTCGGAGCGGTCGTCTCGGTAGCTCCGCTTCCGCCCCTTGCCACTGCGCCCATACCTGTCACCATCCCCAGTATCCAACCGCTGCCGCTGCCGCCGATCAGCATACTTGACCTGCTGCTGCTGCTGCTGCTGCTTCTGGGCATGTTGCTGCTTCTGGTGCTGCGCATACTGCTGAGTGTACTGCTGCTGCTGTGCGTACTGCTGCTGGCTGCACTGCTGCTGTTGCTGCTGCTGCTGTGCGTACTGCTGCGGAGCAGCCCACCTGCTCACATGCGCAGCCGCCCCAGCCCCCACCGCTGCTGGCCCGCTGACCGCCGCCACCTCTGCCAGCACGGCTGCTGCATCTGCTGCACTCTGGCTAAGGTCCGGCAGCGGCATCGTTTCCCAGTCCCGCGTCCACAGCTCGCCTGCAAACAGCACAGCAACATGAGCACAGTGGGTCACGCAGAGAGGAGCAGCGCGCACATTCCAGCCCACGTCCTGCGCACATCAATCTTCTGATAGCGCCGCTCAAACATGCTCTTATGCCAGCCATGCTCTGCCCTGCTGCAGGCTGTTGGGGCCTGCAACACTGGCCGCGGCACCCACCCGAGGTCTGCGCATCCCCAATGACCTGCTTCAGAACCTCCTGCAGCTTGGGACGCTGGCGCTGCACACGCAGAGCAAGCAGGCAAGGAACAAGCATTGTTAAATGTAAGTCGAAAGTAAAGCGAAGGGTTCCTGCAGCTTGGGCCATTGGTGCTGCACATGCAAGAGCAAGTGCTGATTAAGCCATGTGAGGGCAAGTGCAGCTCGGGACGCTGGCGTTGCACATAGCCAAGTGGCAGATGTCAGCCAGCAAGACAAAATTGCCACATAGCAGCCTCAGCTGCCGGCTGTGTGCATGAACTTTGCACTGTGATGCGATGTTCTTTGTTCAAATGTGGCACGGTGACATGCAACAATGGGGTGTGTGCTGGTGTGGAGTGGCAAGCAGACCCCCAATACAAAAAAACCTGTTGCGAATATCTCCACACTAGCCCCCACCCCCCCGCCCCCATGGCACGCACCACGTCGGCCGTCTTGAACGCCCGCTCAACGTACGCCTTGAGCGCCGGCGGCCACTGCTGCGGGCCCACCGCCGCAGCAGGCGCAGGCGCAGCCGTTGCCCGCTGCTGCTGCTGCTGCGAGGGGACCTGCACTGCAGTGTATGCTGGCGCGGTGGGTGCCGTAGTGCCAATCTTGGCTGCTGCCTGGTTGAATGCTGCTACTAGTGGGTTGGATGGCTCCGGAGGCCGCTGCTTGGGCAGCTGCGGCCGAATGGAGAAGGTCCTCCTGCCCACCCCAGCATTTGCCGGCTGAGCCATGGCTGAGGGCGGTGGCACGGCATGGTACCCGTCGAAACTGCTGCCACCGCTGGCCTTTGCAGGCCCAGCGGCGTGTGCCGCTGCCGCTGCCACCCGGTCGGCTGCTGCCTTCCAGGCCGGTGCGGGCGCACCCTGCTGCTGCCCGTTTGCTGCATGCGCTGGCTGTGCCACATTGGTGCCAGCGGCTTGGGTCGCAGCGGCAGCGTAGCTGCAGCATGGGAGTTGGGCAACAGCAGTTTTGGGCATACGTTTAAACAGTGTCAGACACGCCCACAGATCTGTATTGCTGCAGCAGAGCATCGTTCCAGGAGGGGGTTGGTGTGATCAAGCACGCAGGCACAGAAGAGTCACAAGGAGGCGGAGCGGGCACGCGTCGCACCTGCGTGGATGCGCCTGCTGCTGCGCCTGCGCCTGCTGCTGTTGCGCCGGCGGCTGCTGCACCTGCGCCTGTTGTGACTGCTGCTGTCCATAGTAGGACGGAGGGTACCCCTGGTAAGCACCACCGTAAGCCTGCTGCTGCCCATATTGCTGCTGGTAGTAGCCCTGTGCATAGGCACCCCCGTAGGCTCCGTACCCCTGCTGCTGCGCCTGGCCATAACCTGCTCCAGCAGCGGTTGCTGCGTAGGCACTGCCACCAGCGCCGGCGCTGCTGTTGCCATCACTTGATGGCAGCGGCGGCTGCGGCGTGGCGCCAAAGTCAGACATGGGTGGCGGGGGCGGCGGCGGCGGTGGGGCAGCAGCGGCGTATTGCTGCCCGTAGTAGGCTGCCTGCTGGCCATACTGCTGATAGGGGTCGTAACCTTGCTGGCCGTAGTAACCTTGGTATGAGTATGGCGCCCCGGCTTGCCCAGCCCACTGCACAGAAAGTGAGCAGTGTGGGGGCGGCACGGTGGGTGGGCGGGTGGCGGCGGCGCACTGCTCTGCACCGCGTGCAGCCTGCTTACCCCGCCAGTCAGCAGTGCATCCCGTTCGCAAAAGGTTCACAGCCCCGAGCGCGCTGCAGTGGCACGGGAGCGCCGTTGCGACACGGGCGCTGCCTTTAACCCACCTGTTGCTGCGCAGGCGGCCCTCCTGGGAGTGGCCTGTCAGACATCAGGCAAACTTTGACGTTGCTTCAGTCCTCAGCTTGCCCAGCGGCTCTAGAGGCCATGCGGGTCGGGCACTCCGACGGACAGACCACAGCCCTCAGATCGGGTTCTGATTATGTGCCAAGGCAGATACATGTGATATCAGTTGCCGATGAGGCAGGTTGCCGCTGCCCATGGGCGACGCTGGCACCCATGGGTACGCCGCCGCCTGTACCTCGCTGCCGCCGTAGCTGGTGCCCGTCCCTTGGTTGCCTGCAAAAAAGGCGCCTCACTCACTGCGCAGATCATCCCAGAATGTGAAGAAATGCAGGCAGTATTGTGAGCATGCAACAGATGATAGCTTGGCCCTCACAAGCGTGCAGAAGGTCCTCTCCAGGGGTGGCACAGCGCCGCCATCCCGCCCAGGATGTGTTCACCGGTTCGTCTTTCTATCCCGCCTTGACAAAGGTTCCTGCCGCGCATGTGAATTATTACCCAAAGATGCACGTACCTGGTTATTCAGACAGCAGTGCTTCAGCGCGCCCCTTTGCGCCCTCTTATAGCAAGCCGAACAGTCCAGGAGGGTGAAGGAGGGGAAGGCACGAGTTGCCCAGCTGGCGCGCAGCGCTGCTCTGTACTGTTTCCTTCCTCTGAGCCTCGTTTTGTGCTCTCAACCCTGCCTCTCTGGCCTGAAAGTTGGATGTAAGCACAGTTTACAGGTGGAAAACGAAGGAGCACGGGAGAGAGAGGGACTGCAAGGGCAGCGGCTAAAAGCGGCTGCAGCAAGTTGCTCCAAGTGCAGTCAAAGGGAGCGCAGGGAGAGAAAATGCAAGGGCAGAGATGAAAATGCAACCCAAGCCAACAGAATGCAACACATGTGCAAGAGGCGCATTCAACGGCTAGCAAAACGTCAAGTCAACCGTTTCCAGTCAAGTAACACAGGCGGGGCAGGCATGTGCAGTGGCTTGCTGCCTCAGCTGGGGGGTGAAGTGGGTGATCTCCGCACAGCATTTTGCTGCGGGCGAGGTGGCATGGGGCCTACCACGTCGAGCCGAGGCTGCCGCCACCTGAGAACTGGCATGCCGCACCAAGGCTGCTCTTCCCAGCCCATCACTCGCGCAGGGCCTGCCGCTGGTGCTTGAAGCGCTGCGCCGCCTGAACCGCAGCCTCCGCCTCGACCACCGCTGGCGCCCCGGGCTGCGCCTGCTGCGCCGCTTCCAGTGCATCAAACGCCATGCGCCACGCCGCTGTCGCCCGCAAATACTCCTCGCCTGCCTGCATCAGCGCTACTGCCGGCTGGTTGGCTGCATTTGCCTGTGCTGCCTCGGCCGCTGCCTCATGCCCAGCAGCCACGCTGGCAAACAAGACCGCCGCCGCCGCCGCCGTGTCTGCGGCGGCTGTGCGTGCTGCTGCCGGCGCCGCGCCCGCCGCCAATGGTGGCCACTTGACTGGCATGGTCGGGAGCTGTGCGGGCGCTGGGGATGAGGGTGAGGCGGGCGCTGGTGACTGCGTAATGCTTGGCATGAACACCTTGAAGCACTGGGCCATGAGGTCATCAAATGCCTGCATGCTGTCCTGAGTTGCCCGCATGCTGTCCTCAACTGCCCGGCCCTTGGCCTCGGACTCGTCGCATTGCTGGTCTACTTCAGCCATCCACGCCTGGAATGCTGCACGGCTGGCCTTGCCGTTTGCTGCTTCCTCGGCCAGGTATGCTCGATATGCCGGCCGAAAATCATCTGGGCCAGGGGACGAAGTTGGCCGCCTGCCTGCCGGCGTGCCGTCCTCGCAGCCTGACGGCGGCGCCGCTGCAGCCCGCCGCCGGCAGCGCCCGCGACTAGGCACCGCCAGACTTTAGGCTCGCATAGGATACTGCAGCTGTTTGCGGGGCCAGGCTGGGCTAACGCGGGTGGCAGCGGCGAGCATGGTGCCGTGGGGCTTATAAAAGGGACCGTCCGTTTGTGGGCCTTTGGATGCGTGTTGGCTGGGCGGGGGCCGAGGCGGGTCGGGCACCGACGGACAAGACCGGGTTCTGATTATGTGCCAAGTTCAATGACAGAGCGCAGATACCTGCATTCCCCGAGAGACTTGCCAGCGGTGGTGAGCTGGCTGAGGGCGTTCCTCTGGGTGATGACCATATGCTACTTGCATTTCTAGGTGACACCCACGTTGGTTACGTCGCCTTGGCACTGAGCCCACCGACATGGCCAGCATAATTGCACCTTGCCGGCCAGCAGGCACCGCCTTCCAGGCGCCTTGCAGCAGGGCGCGTGCCAGTGGGCACAGCAGCGTCAGCAGTAGCATGCCAATCACGCACCGGTGAGTTGGTGCTGCCGCTGACGCCAGCGTCACCGAGCGCCCACCACCCACCGCCGCCACTACCACTTGCCCTGCTGCTCGCAAGTCATCTTGCCAGCCTGCTTGCAGCCTCTGCAGCCTGTGCTGCAACCCTGCATGCAATCCACTCCCCTGCTCTGTCTCCCTCACCTGCCGGGCCCCCTTGCCCGCCGGCCAGCAGCAGCAGGCGCAGCAGCGGCATGCCCCGGCGCACGCACCGCCTGCAGGCAGCACCCGAACTGCCAGACCTTGACAGCTTGCTGGGCGACTTGGACATCCCAGATATTGGGGGCGACCTGCTTGATGTGCAAACGGAGCAGGGGGCCGTGTTTGATGTGAGGTGGCAAGCACGGGAAGTGGGGAGGCTGTGTGGAGTGGTGGAGATCATTCTCGATGCCCGGGTGCAGTGCCTCAGTGTGGCAGTGGAGGAGCATTCTGTGGCTGGGGAGGCAGATGCAGGATGCGGGCGGCAGCCGTGTCTGCCCCTGCGCTCCCACAGTCTGCATGCCCATCGTGTCGAACTTGTTGGCTCCTGCCTGCCTGCCGGGCGCAGGACGCCGGCGTGGTGGCGCACTTCAAGAACAACAGCCGGGCCATGCATGCACTGGAGAATGCAGGTGAAGCGTGGGGCGGCGCTTGACTGCCTGGCTGACATGCTTCCTGTCTGGGCTGTTGGTTTGCTTGCCTGCCTGCCTGGCTCTCCTATGTTGCAGCTTCATTCTGTTTGCCTGCCTGCCTGCCCGCTCACGTATGTTGCAGCCTCTTCCCTGGCCTTTCTTGCCGAACTCTCTCCCCCCCACCCCGATACCCCCATCTCCCATTCCTGCCCTCAGCCGTGGTCGTGGACCGCTCGCACTGGGGCCGCCTGCGCATGGCAGGCGACGACCGCCTGGCGTTCCTGCACGGCCAGACCACAAACGACATCAAGGCGCTGCAGCCTGGCACGGGCTGCGATACGGTGCGCAAAGTCAAATCATTCAGTAGCTACAGTCTAATCACGAAGATCTGTCCCACTCGCCTTCCCAGGCTGTGCTTGTTGCGCTCCTTCGCGCCTCCTGTAATTGTTTGCGTGCCGCCCAGTTGCGCAAGATTGATAGGCTCAATGATTGCACATGTCTCTTCTTGATATGCCTGCTACCCCTCCCACTTTGCACCATCTTCACAGGTGTTTGTGACGGCCCAGGCGCGCACGATTGACCTGGCCACGGTGTACGCGCAGCAGAGCGGCGCGCTGGTGGTGGTGTCGCCAGGCATGAAGGAGGAGCTGGCGCAGCGCCTGGACAAGTACATCTTCCCCGCAGACAAAGTGAGTTGTTGCGGGTTTGATAGCATTGAGAGGTTGAAGGGGGGCTATGATTGACGTGAGCGTGGCCTGCCGGTATGCATCAGGTCAACACACATCGTGTCTACGTAGGTCAGTCACTCGACGACAAGGTAAGCCAGGCGGGCGTGCAGATTAGCTGTATGTTGAAGTAGCCGACTGCTCCTTTGATGGAGTGTGAACACTAGCTGACAGCCCCGTGTGGACCCCCAAGAAAACCCTTGCATCACCGCTCACTGCACACGTACCTGTTTGCGCGGTGTTTGTTTAGGCTGCAGAGACACAACCTATATGTATTTACTGAGCTTTCTGTTTACTATGTTGATGTGTGCAGGTTGCAGTCACAGGCTTGCCCTTCAAGACCTGCATGTTCAGCCTGCTGACCCCAGGTAGATGCTCACCTCACCCCTCCATGCACGTCTGTTCTGCTGTAATCTTGGAAATGTGCAGGTTGAGGTGATGGACATCAGCTCCAAGACCTGCATGTTCAGCCTGCTGGGGCCCCAGGCAGATGCAGTGATGCAGCAGATGCAGGCGGGCGGCATCTGCGAGGCCCCCTACGGCTCCCACACGCTGCTCAGCTTCTCAGGCAAGGCACTGGTGCGGCGTGTTTGGGAGGCCGCCTGCTCGTCTTGTTCAGTAGACAGTGAAGGGTAGACAGTGAAGGGGAGCAAGGCTCCCGGCCCTGCCGATTGAGGCGCACTAGTGGTTCATGCCATGGAAAGGATACACCTTGTTGGGGGACGCATAGATCGGAGATGCTAGATGTCCAACTGCCCTTGTTCCATGACCTGCAGGCAAGCCGGTGATTGTGGCCGTGGGCGGCGGCCTGCCCGGCCCAGGCTTCACCTTTGTGTGTGACGAGTCGATTGCAGCCGACGTGTGGAAGGCGCTGACAGCACAGGTGCGGTGGGCTCCTGCTGTGCAACGACTTGGGGTTTACGTGCACCTGCACTGAGTAAATGCAGGCTGGCTCATGTGTGCTCTGCTGAGTGCATGCAACGCTTCGACACCCGTATCGCCGCACCCGCCGTGATCGACCTGTACGCACCTTTCCGTCAACCTTGATCACTCTCCCAGTGTTGGTCCTGCTGTTTGGAGCGCAGCGTTCTTTCTGCGCCATTACACCCTGTCCATGAGGGCGTGCGGCTTCTGGTGGGCAAAGCGTTCACAATGGCTTGCGTGATGGTTGGCCGGCCTGCCAATCAAATCATCATTCCACCCCCCACTGATGCCTTTCCTGCTTACCCACCATGCTGTTCCCTGGAGCAGGAGGGGGTGGAGCCTATGGGCAGCGAGGCATTTGAGATGGCTCGCGTGCTGGCTGGGCGGCCCGCCCCCGGCGCTGAGCTCACCGAGGACTTTAACCCTCTGGAGGCGGGGCTGTACCATGCGGTCAGCGTGGACAAGGGGTGCTACATTGGGCAGGAGACGATTGCCAAGGTGGGCAGAGCTTACTTTGGTTGGTTGGTGTAAACCTAAGTATTGCATGAGACAGGAGCCGGCAGGAGACTGTTTGTTGGGCTGCATTACCAGTTGGGCGCGGCTTTACCATGCTGAGTGAGCATGGAGAAGGGGTGCTAAACCATGCAGGAGATGAACTGACCAAGATTATTGCTGCCCCGCCCCCCAGCCTTGCATGATCTAACATTGGGTTAGATGTCAAAGGCGGATGCGGAGGCTCTGTGCATCCCCCATGAATGTTTTGCCCTGCCTGGCCCTGCACCATGCATACATCCAAGTACCTTTCTCTCCCTCCTTCTGCAGGTGCACAACCGCAATGCAGTCAAGCAGCAGCTGTGGGGCCTAGAGATGGAGGCCCCCTGCGTTGTGGGCGACGAGGTGGTGGCAGCTGCGGATGGCCGCAAGCTGGGTGCTGTGACCAGCTACATCGACACACCCTCAGGTGAGTCGTGGCCCCCCGATTACATCGGTTCGGGCGAGATACAGATGTATTGAACATATATTAAAGGCAGAACACATGCTGGTTGACATGTCTTTGGGTTCATCGCTGGCATGTGTATGTTAGGTCACAATCTATTGTTGTAAGGTCTTCTAATCTAACTGTCTCGTAGCTTCTCGTTGCGAGGCATGTGCGGCACCTGATGTGGCTTGTAGGCGTGCATCAGCAGCTATGGAGCTGCTGCGTCCGCTTTGTGCTGGCTGCCTGTGCCTGTGTTGCTCAAAGCGTTTCTGCAGGTGAGTATCCAAGCCCTCACTCCTGCACCCATTGCCCACACGTCCTTCCTGCAGGTCAGCACCGGGCCCTGGCTTACCTAAAGTGCAAGGCGGAGGGCCAGCAAGTGGACCTAGAAGGCTTGGCTGTCAGCGTGGCCGGCGCGCGAGGGCGGGTGGTGGCCCCACCTTTTGTCACACGCAACTTTGCTGGAGAACCGGCAGTGCTCGGCGACGAGCAGGCAGCAGCAGCAGCGGCAGAGGCGGAGGAGGCGGCGGCGGCGGAGGCGAGGCGCAGGGCTGACAAGCTGCGGGAGATGCAGGAACGGTTGGCGGCTTACCAAGCACAGTTGCAGCAGCAGCAAGAGCAGTAGGCTTGATGACGACACTACCATTTCATGCCATGTAATGTGCACACCAATGAATGATGCTGGCAAGCGACAGCAGGAGGCTCTGGCAGCACGCACTTGAGCACAGCACACAGCAGCGGCGGCGGAACCCGCACCGCCCACGGTGGTGTCCTCCTGGCCGCCCCCGATCCGCAGCAGCAGTCGCTCGCCCAAGAGCAAATACGTGTCCCTGTCGCCTCGAAGCTGTCTCGAACTGAGCCGCCTCAAAGCGATCCATTCAAGAGCGTGTGCCTTCGACGTAGCTGACACACCGGCAGCCGCAGTGCGTATCCGGAAGCTGCAGCGCAGGGGGCCGCGACTGTAAGTGGTCTACAGTGGCGGGGCGGCGGCCCAGCAGCGCAGCCACCGGCGGCCGTTGACGGCTCTGCGCGCAGCCCTTTTGGAGCAGGGCAAAGATGGCATCCACAACCTATAGCCTGCTGCCCTCCCTGATCGATCTTGTGGACGCGGAGTGGGCACAGGAGACTCTGCCTGACGACGGTGAGCGCCCGGCTGGTGGCTGCATCCCGCGGTCGTGTGCCGTGATCAGCAGGCACTTCCGTGCGGTGCTGATTCCGTGCTGGCGCTGGTGCAAGAGCAACTTGCACAGCGAACAAAAAGGCACGCTGCTTGTAGCAGCTGCTTTACACTCCCTCAAGGCGCGTCCTGCTGCATGTGCCCTTACACCGCTGTGCCTCTGGGTGCCGCTACCCTGCCCTTGCGGCTGTTCCCAGCACCACGCGCCCTGCTGTCAGCAGTTACGGCTGTCACTGCCCCCCATGCTTGCACTGTTCACTCTCCCCGTGCTTCCTGCAGACATCCCGCTGCCTGTCAGCGAGCAGCTGGCAGACGTTGAGGAGGAGCAGAAGGCCAAGGAACCGGAGAAGTGGATGGAGCTGGGGCTGCAGAATGTGGGATAGCACCGGGCATGGCTCTGTTATCCCTTCATTCCCCTTTTCTCTAGCTCTGTACCACTACACTCTTGTATTGCCACACTGCCACTGCGCTGCCTGTTTGTATGCGTGTTACTCTTTGGTAAGACTGAAAAGAGACGAGCATAAACAACCAGCGACGAGAGCAATCGTTTGTTTCAAAGCTCTCGCACCTAGCTCCAGTTGGGACTGACGGGTGCAGAGAATTTGCGCCAGATTAAATGTGTCTGGCAAGCGAAGCATCAGATGAGCGAAAGGGAAGGGACAGATAAGATTGGGCAGGGGCAGTGGAGGAGGGAGGGAAGGAGGAGATTGCAAGCGATATGAATACAGAAGTTTGCGAGAGGGGTTGGGGCTGTGAGGGGCGGAGTGTGAAAAGAGAATGGGACGGCGAGGCAGCAGCTGAGGAAGCAGGAAAAGAGCAGGCAATAGGAGGTGGGGCACAAACCGGGGCAGAAGCGAGCAGGAGCAAAGGACATGATGCAATCAATGGGTGCAAGCTGTGCAGGCGCGCTCGGCGCATGGGCGCAGCTACTGACGGGTGGAGGAGCGAAGCAGTGATGGTGATGGGTTGTGAGGGGGGAAGGGCAGATGGGCCAATGGCTAGGGATGGCTGAAGGTGCATGCAAGGTGGGCATTTGAGCCCGAGGCATGCACCCCGGTTGAGGTGCAGGGCGCCGCTCACAACATCGCTGAAGAGCAGGGCACCACGACGCCAGCGGTGCAGAAAAGCATGGCTGCTGCCTAGAGCTGCCGAGGGCTCTGAGTATGTGCGTCGTCGCGCCACGGCTAGGAGGGCAGGGCAGCCGCACAACAATGTTTGCTGCGTTAGAAAGCGTGGCCGCGCCTGGAGCTGCTGGGAGCTCACACCACGGTGCCTGCCGCGCGGAAGAGTGGGTCTGTGCCGATGATGGAGGCATCCACCAAGCCTGAGGTCTTCCTATCCATGCCCTGCAGCAACACAAGATTGCGATGGCGGTCCATGGTCAGTGAGAGGCCCGCAGCAGGAGCACAGAGCAGTGTGCACGCGTGGAGCTCAGCGCCGCAAAGCTGAGCCTGGCTGATGCACAGGCACGGGCCACAACTTGCCGCCTGCACAAATCAGAATCAGCATGCACGCAGCGTGCCAGCCCAGCCAGCCTGTGTCCCAGATCTCTCACTGCGCGCAATAAGCCCCAAGCCCCATGCTGCATTATGACTGCTACGCACATGCAGTGCGCGATATTCCCGCAGGTAGTAAGAGAAGGTGGAGGAGCCAAAGCCGGCAAAGCGGTTGGAGCGGGCCAGCACCAAGAAGTCCAGCAGCGCCTTCTGCTCGCTGTTCAGCGCTGCAGGCAGGGGGGTGGGGGGCATCGGGGGAAAAGGACAGCGCATTTGTTCAGCGGCACTTCCTGAACCTTATATTTGTGCTCAGATGCGTTTAGCAACACACTTGTTTGTAGGAAAATTGGTGCTGGTTTGACCAGCCAGTGCAGCGGCGACCCCAGGCCAGGAAGCACAGCAACTGCTGTCCTGGGAAGGCAACGCAGCAGCATCAGCAGCAGCACAACGAACATGATTTGCGGATAGCGCACCCTCTAGCTCGCGCTGCGGGATGTACTGCTCCTTGTGGTGCACCCGGGAGCATACCCCCGTGTGCATCAGGTAATTCTTGGTGCGGTCCATCTCAACTGCAGAGGCAGGAACAGGGAGGAGGGTACTACGGGGGTAAAGGGAGGGTGGCAAGCTGGGCAGGCAGGGCATCACCAGGAGTGAGCTCAACTAAGAAGGTCGCCTGGCAAGACATCGCATGTGCTGGCTTGGGGTTGATCAGAGGCTGGCTGGTGCCCAGCCAGGTCAGTTGGCCCCTCTGAAGAGCTGCCACACATTACACTCAACAATGCTCCCTAGAAGGGGCGCAAGCGCACCCGAGGCGCCGTATGTGAGCATGCCCGATGCCACGTAGATGCGGGTAGTGCCGTTGAACCCCACGCTGCGCATCGTGCTGATGTAGCCCTGCCACACAACCTGCAGGCAAGCGGTGGGCAGGCGGGGCAAGGGAGCGGAAGGGTCAGGGCGTGGTAGGAGGGCCGTCGGAGGACAATGTCCAAGAAACATGCAGGCTGATGGGCAAAGCACCTCTCTTTTCCAGGTTGGAAACCACATCCTTTCCAGGTTAAAAGCCACATCCTGGGCAGACATGCCGCGCTTCATGCCGTCTCCCTCCTGCCCGCACACCCGTACAAACATGCTGCACTTGCTTGCTGCCCGCTGTTTGGCCTGCCCACCCGCGAGCCCCGACCCCCCTGCTGCCTCCCCACCCTCCCGCATGCCACTTCACTTGCCTGCTGGCCGCCCATGATGGCCGCCCAGTCGCGCGCGTCCTTCTCAATCCTGAGGTGCACGCCGTTGAAGGGCTGTGTGCCGCCTTCCGTCACGGCATCCACGATGCGGTCAGCCAAAGCGTGCAGCTCGGGGGAGAACTTGAGGCTCTTGGCCACCTCGGTCACCACAGGAAGGTTGCTGCAAAAGTGGCATACAGAAGTCACAAAGCAGGGTGAGGTGCACAGGGAGCAGGCTGGCCAGAGCCAGAGCAGCGGGCTGGAGTTGAGCAAGCACACGGGTGCAGATGAACAAAGGGAGCACAGGGAGGGGGAGGGTTCGAGGTGGTGGGCTGGGTTGGAGTCGTGCCACTCGGGGTGGGTTGAAAGCTGCCTGCACAAGCACACCAGTTGCTCGTGCCCGCCACGCCTGGCCCGCCCTCCGACCGTCATCCCCGTCCCGCACCCACCTGACGGCCTTGAGCGCGAAGAAGGAGCAGGGCATGTCGAGCACGACGTACTGCAGGTCGGCTGCGGGGTCGTCCTTCAGGATGCTGGTGGCCTGGCCCACCACAGCGGCACGCGCACGCTCCATCAACTCTGACAGCTCCAGGTTCTTCAGGTACACACCCTCCATCCTGCACGCGGGGTGGATGGGGCGGTAAGTTGTGAACAAGATCTATGTAGCGTGGCGGTGGGCAACGAGTTGTAAGGATTCATCGCCCGCCGCCCTTGTGCGCGTGCAGCACATGCAGGCTGCGCTACAACTTGCTCATTCTGTTTTCATCCCCACCCATGCCCACGTGACACCCAGACTGGGCCCAGGCCTGCCCAGCGTATAACCGCAGTCATACGACAAATAGTGACGCACCGTCCCCGCTGACCACCAAAACTGGGTCCAGAGAGGCCAGCGGGCGCTGCACTAAAAAGGTAAACCTTGACCAAACGTACAAACAAACCAACAACATACACACCTGACCACTAGGTTTGGGTCCAGCGAGCCCAGAGGGTACTGCGGGAACGCGCTTTCCGGCTGCGTGAGGTCCGGGAAGGGGCGCAGGCTGGGGGTGCGGTGCAGCACCATGCCGCGCGGCTGCCAGTAGCGGATGATGGCCTCCACATCAAGGAGCGTCTCCAGGGGGACTGGGGACCACCGCACCTCGTTCTTCTCCTTGTACACGCTGCACACATGTGAAGAAAGGGTTTCAGAGAGCAGGGTCATTGGTGAGATGAGAGTGGACAGGCCTGCAAGGTGGAGGCGGGAGTCGCAAGCCAGCGAGTCGCAGGGGTTTGGCACCGCGCACCAACACAAGCCGGCACGTGCCCCAGCACTATACAGCCGAGGTGGCCTCACGGACCTGAAGTAGTGTGCAAAGGAGTCCCGGCACACTGCAGGCGGCAGCACCAGCTCCGCCCCCAGCGCGGCCGCCAGCGTGAAGGCTGCAATGTGGCTGTACTGCTGGTTGATGAGCCCAGTGCAGGCGGTGTACCGCAGCAGCACCCGCAGCCGCTTGTAGGGCCGCCCCTCGGCCCGCCCCTGCTGCAGGTAGTGCTGCTTGGCCGCGTCGGCTGTGTCTATGCCCAGCTGCCGCAGTTCGGGATGGTACATGAGGTATGCCTGCACGGGAAGATTGACTTGGCAGGGACGTCAGCGGCAAGCTTGATGCAGCAGCATCAGCAGAGAGCCATCGGCAGCACATGCAACATAAAAAAGGGCAGCACGTCGGCATGGCGCCGCGCGACGGCGTGACGGCATGACGTTGACATGAACAACCTGCGCAGGGGCAAGAGGCGCCAGTCTGCAGTACGACAGTACAGTAGCACGCACCGCACACACCGCCGCTCAAGCGTGCCAACACAGCGGCTGCTTCCCACCTGCGCATCAAAGTCGTGCGGCAGTCCCGGGAATGCCTCTGGCTCCTCCAGCCGCACCCCTGCAGCCGCGCCGTCCCGTCCTGCGCCCGCTAGTGCGCCGCCCCGCACGCCGCTGTTGGCTGCTCCCCGCAGCCCCGCGCGCCGGCCGCGCAACGTCGCGCCGCCTTCGCTGCTGCTAGTCACTGTCGTGACGGTTGTAGCACGGCCGCTGCCTATGCGATCTATGACGAGCTCGGTGACCACCCCGCGCCCCCCGCCGCCGCGCACGGTCGTGGTTGTGGAAATGACAGTGGCAGCCGCCCCGCCGCTGCTGCCGCCGCTGCCGCCGCTGCCGGGTAGGAGGCCGCCTGTGAATACAACGCCGCGGTAGAGCAGCGTGAGCGTGGCCAGCAGGCACAGCGTGAGCAGCAGGCGGTCCAAGTTGCGCAGACCGCTGGGGGCGGCGGGGCGCGGGCCCACGAGGGTTGGCCGCCGCACACCCGCCATTGTTGAAGTCGGCAGCATGGCTGACGCCTGCAGTCGGCAAATCAACAGAGGGAAATGTTTTTGAAGAGCTATGAATTCAGGGAGGTCAGCCCAGAAAACCGAGCAGCGTTGCGCGACGTGCGGCAGAGCGGGAGGGCGGCGGGGCAATGTGCGCCGGCGGCGACGGGAGAGCAGCAAGGTACCCCAAAGATTGCTTTCGTACATATCATATAACTTCCACCATTGAATAGGCAATGTGGTCATGGGAGGGCGGCCCGGTCAAAGTAGACTGCTAATAGCGGCGGTAGATGCCGCGGCGCCAGCGGCGCCTGGCCCTAGGTGCTCACCTTCACTCGGGGCTCTCGTGGAACGACTCCTACAGTTCCAGGTGAGAAAGGAGCTGGGCTAAAGCCTGCTGGAGTCTCGACTCCACTCACTTCCCGCTCGGCATCTGCGTCGAGCCGCCGCGTA
Source organism: Micractinium sp. NFX-FRZ (assembly GCA_029339195.1). Lineage (NCBI taxonomy): Eukaryota > Viridiplantae > Chlorophyta > Trebouxiophyceae > Chlorellales > Chlorellaceae > Micractinium > Micractinium sp. NFX-FRZ. The sequence goes on along the minus strand of JAPTJF010000088.1, from coordinate 64,072 downwards.
GGGCCTGGCTGCCTGCCGGCCTTTGCCAGTCCGTCGATGGCCACCAAAACTGCCCGACGGCGCCGCTGTAGGGCTGTGAAATAGCCTCCTCTTGCCCCCGTCTGAAGAGATTCAGAATGGCAGCCCCCAAGGAGAGTAGGCTGTAGGTGAATTGCACGGGTGAAATGAATGGGGGATTGAATTGGTGCAAACAGCGCGGACCTGCCACTCCTTGGGGTGCCTGCACGCTGAGCTCTGCATGCAGTACACTCTGAATGTACACCGCCTTCAACCCAAACCCTGCGCGTGCTCCCAGCAAATCTATATCGCTTTCAGGCGTCTCCTTCATTTGGCCTCCACCCGCCTGCCAGCGCCAGCAAGAGCCATCCCCGCACTCCGGCACGTCCAGCGTAGCTCGCGCCGGCCCTGCGGCCCAGCATGGCGCTCAGAACAGGCACCCGAGCGCTGGCTCGGCTGCTGCCTGCCGCCTGCGAGGGCATGTGGCAGCTGCAGGCGGCTCCAGCCTGCGCCCTAGCGGCCTGGCAGCAGCAGCAGCAGCACCTCTGGCGGCAGCAGCAGCTCAGCAGCCCCTGGAGAAGCACGCAGCAGCGCCATGGGTTTGCCGCCTCAGCACTAGCGGCGGCGGCAGCAGAGCCGGCGGCTGCGGCAGCGGCGGCAGCGCAGCAGGCAGCGGTGCTGCCAGACGTCTATGTGCGCCTGGCAGACCCCATTAGCGAGCAGTACAGCGTGACCCCCAAGCGCGTGTTTGCAGTCGTTGAAGTGGGCGGCACGCAGTACAAGGTCACCCCCAACGACGTCGTCGTTGTGGAGAAGCTGTCGGGGGTTGACGTGAACGATCGGCTGGAGCTGCGCCGGGTGCTGCTGCTGGGGTCGCAGGTAGAGACGGTGATTGGCAGGCCATATGTTCCCGAGGCAGCCGTCACCGCGGTCGTGGAGGTGCGTGGGGCAAGGGGTGCAGGAGCGGTTGGTTCTCGTGCGCGGTGGTGCTGCAGTGTGCTTGGGGTGCGCTGTAGGGCCCGTCGTTGCCTGCATCGGGGGGGGGCCAGCTCAGCTGGAGGCTTGCTCGTCTGCACTGTAGCAGCAGGGTATGTCTCAACGCATGCAGGCGCACACACCGCTGCCAAACCAGTGCGCACCCCTTGTGCTGAGCCCTCCACCCTTCCCTCCGCCCTTCCGCTTGCGGTGTTCTACCCCTGACTGAGGCAGGAGCAGTTCCTGGACAGCAAGGTGCTTATCTTCCACCCGTGTTCTTCCACCCTTTTTCTCCTGCCTGCGTACGTTTCACCCCGCTGCAGGAGCATATCATGGATGGCAAGACCTTCTCTTGCTGTGTAGCAGCAAACACTGCCTCTCCTAACAGTGCATTTCTTTACTTGCTGGCTGCAGGAGCAGTTCCTGGATGGCAAGGTGCTCATCTTCCACAAGCGGCGCCGGAAGAACTCGCGGCGCCTGCGTGGGCATCGCCAGGTGGGATTGCAGAGGTGGTAGCGCTGTTCTGCTGCTGCTTCGCAGTCAGGGTGCTGTGTCCTGTGCTGTGCGTCCTTGTCTAGCCGTCAGTGAGATGCGTGTGGTGCTTGAACCTGAGGCTCCACCTGCACAAACAACCGCATACTCATCTTGTCGGCATCTGCCCAACCTGCCTGCAGCCGCTGACTACGCTGCGCATTCTGGATGTGCATGGCATTGCTGAGGCAGAGCAGGCAGCGGAGGCAGTGGCGGCAGCAGCGGCAGTCGGGCAATGACCACCGCAGGAGCAACTTCTTTTGCTTGGCCTACAGCACTTGATGTGTGCCGCCATGTAATCAACCTGCCACTTTGAGGATATAAGGGAACAGGGAGGCTTCAGCCGTTTCGTGTGCAGAGCTCCGCCAGGGACGTAGTTTATGTCCATCGGGGCGCTGGTTGGAGGTGCCCCAGCGTGGACAAGTCTGCCAGTCACCTGCAAAGCTGGGCCACCTTTTGACGCACATTTCTTCAACGTGCACTGCTGCGCTTGTGACTCTGCTCTTTGACAGCGCTAGCCACAGCTCGCACCCTTTTGGCGATGGCCTCCTGCGGTGCGGCCGTCCGGCCCGCGCTCACCCGACCTATGGCTCACATTCGTGCTCCTGCCGTGACAGCCGCACAGCCGGCGCTGCGCACGACGCCCCAGCAGCCAGGCTGGCTGCCGACCCGGCGCGCCGCCCTGCAACGCTGCTCTGCTGCCGCCGATGAGTCGGAGGTTGCAGTGTTTCGATTTACCCTGGGCAATGATGATGCCGATGCGCTTGTGCCACGCATTGTGGGCGGCGTGGGTGCTGCCGGGCTGATCATCAACCACCTGCTGGGTGGGGAGCCCTCCGATGCACAGGCAAGTGGCGTGCCGGGTGTGCCACGTGCACCTAGTCTAGCGCGCTTCATCACTAATGATTGCTTTGAAGCAATGCATGTTTGGGTACTGCATGGCGCCAGCCACAGCAGCTGTTGCACGTGCTTGCTGTCGTGCCACCATCACAACCAAGCTGCACCCACCTCCTGCCTGGCTCCTGCCCACCTGTGTCTGATGCTGCAGCTGCGTGCCGAGGCGCTGGGCGCAGCTCTGGCAGCGGTGGCGGCGGTAACGCCCACCATCGAGCAGCGCCTCAAGGAGCTGCAGCCGGGACGGGGGCGGCAGGCAGCCGCTGCCAGCGTGGCAGGTGCCAGCTCAGTGTTTGCGCTGCAGCCGGGCATGACAGAGGCCACCAAGCAGGTAGGGGAAGAAAGTTTTGAGCGCCATGGGCAGCGGGGCCATTGGGGTCGTGACACAGGGCTGACTGGTGCCAGCCGGGCTGTGAACTGGACCAAGATGTTCAAACGGCACGCGAGGAGGGGTACCCGACTGGCTAAGCGGCTGGCAGGCACGGTGTCACATTCTGCTGCTACTTTGCACTTGCTTTGCTGCTTGCTAGTCAATGTGACACACATGCTGAATGTGTCATTGTTCCTCTCCACCAACCCACATTCGCATTTCCTGACTTGCAACACCTGCAGGAGCTGGCGTGGGCGTCCTACGCACTGCTGCTCAACACCAACATTTGCGGCCTGGCAGTGTTCTGGGATGGCCGCGCCGTTCTGGCACGTGGCCTGCTGGCGCTGCCCGGCGGTGTGCCCCTGGCAGCTGGCGGCAAAGCCGACCCAGCGGCAGTGCTGGCGGCGCTGAGCGGCGGCGGCAGCGGCTGGCAGCAGGCTGCAGCAGCAGGAGCGCCGTCCTATTGCCCAGACCGTGCTGCCGTCACCAAGGCTGGGGCTGCCGGCTGGTCAGGCGTGCCAGAGGGCGCAGAGTCACTGTTGGCTCAGCCCCTGCTTCCTTTGAACACTGCCGGCATGGCAGCAGGGGATGCTGGCTCAAAGCAAGGCCTGCTGCTGCTGATGTCAGAGCGGCCGCGCGCGCTAAGCGGGAAGGAGCGGGCGTGGGCAGCGGCGGTGGCAGCTAAGCTGCACTCTGCCCTCAGTCAGGCTTGACGCTGTGGTGCGCTTCTCCTGCTCACGTCTCAGTCACACCTTGGCTTTGAATCATGTTTGAATAACTGCTGTTTGAATATCCCCACCCTTGTCAGGTCCCAAGCAACCCCTCCACACACTTCCCGTTCTAGAAAGGGGCGTTGCTTCCGGCCAGGTTCGGGACTGTGCCCGCTAGCCTGACCTAATGCTTTAGTCCCAGCGGAGCAAGCTCTGCCATCCGCCAGCCGGTACGGGAGGGGCGAGGGCGCAAGCACCACCCACATCTATGGAGGCACATACACACTTACGCGCTTCCTGAGCTGGCTGTTCCAGGCGATGCACAATATGATGCATCCCCGCACCAACAGCCGGGTGCTGCGTGGCGCCTAAGCAAACGAGGTGGTTCTGTCGGCACGACCTCGTGCCTGCTGCTCTGGTGGCCGGGTAATGGGCCACTGCCTGAGAGACCGCAGTGCGGGATGAGAGCAAGCGGGTACGTGTGGAGGGTAACAGGGGAGCACTCCTCACCGACCCAGAAGTGAATGCCAAGGAGTCCCAACTTTCAGGATTAAGTGGGAGTTGAGAGCTGACGACGTGGCACAACAGCGGTGCCAGCAGTTCAAAATTTTAAGGTTGACACAGGCTCTTTTGCATAACTGGCTATTTAATTTGCACATCAAAGGCCAGAATGAGGCACCCCAAAAAACTGACCGAGCTCGCACCTTTCATATTCACGTTTGCTGCGGGTATGCGACTGGCGAGTGACTTTGCCCTGCCCTTCGCCCTCGCGCCGCGTGGCCGGCTGTCGGCGCACTCTGATCTGTGCCCTGCGGCCGCCAGCCCGGGCGTGTTGCAGCTGCAGCCCCGCCGCTGCCCCGCCACTGCTGTCGCCGCCTGTGGTCTGGCCAGGCGGGGCGCGGGGTGGGTGTATAGGCATACAGCTGGTTTCACGTGCCAATGTGCTGCCTTTGAGTTGACATTTGCAGAGATCATGACATCGGCATTGTTCAGTACGCCGCTTCGGGCCAAGTGCCGACGTTGCAAGCGCCAATGTCACAGCTACCACCACCCACTGTCTGCAGGTTTCGTGGCCCACTGGATCATGGGGCTTGGAGGTGGCGGCATAGCATTCTCACCTTCTGGCAGCGCCCTGGCTTCTGTTAGGAAGGCCAGTCCTGAAGTCCTGCACCCCTGTGCTCCCTGTGCTCACGTCCAGGCAGCACTGTTGATGCTTCTCAGGCTGCTGGGTATGGGGGCATGAGGCAGTGCAAGGTGGTGAGGCAGAGCTGGGCCTCAGATGAACTTTCCCTGCTTCTCACTTTTGCCTGACTCACTGCCAACCCTGCAGGACGCGTCACCCGTCACTGCGTACAGTGACCGCTTCTACCACATTGCAGCTGCCTCGGGAACGGACAAAGTGCGTGCGCCTGGCGCTCCAGTGGAGCGGTCCCACCACTACGAGTTCATGTACCAGGTGGGTGGAGCGGTAATGAGGTAGCAGGCGCCTCAATTATGCAAGGAGGCTTGATTGCCCGGGCTGCAATCCGGGGGCCCAAAAGTGGCCCATGCCGTGCCCAGGGCAGCCGATGGGTGGCCAACGGGTGCATGCTTGATCAGACTGCTTTGCAGCAGCCGCACTGCCGCCCCTCCCCTGCCCTCCCCCCCGCCCCCTCTCCCCGCTCTCACAGCATTTCCACCCCTGCTGCAGAAGTACCTTGGGCACCTGCCAAAGGACACCCCGCTGCGCATCCTGGAAATTGGGCTGGGCTGCGTGATGTGGCAGCCAGAGCTGCACCCGCCTGGCTCGAGCTTCAAGGTGTGCCCAGTTCAGTGTTTTCAGATCGATGCAAACATAACGGGGTAGATTGCAGTAGTGCCTGTGGTGTTGAAGCCCACCACTGTCGGCAGGAAGCCATGCAGGCGCCACTGTGGTGCTATCAACTGCTGCAAGCATCTCAACCTCTGGCGGCCATGTGCTGCCTGGCCGGCACACTGACGCCCTGCCTGCCTCCCCTGGCCCACCCAGACATGGCGCACGATGTTTCCCAAGGCCTCTATTTCCTATGTCGAGCTTGACAAGGAGTGTGCCGAGAAGCACCGCAAGCAGATTGAGAGCACTGGTGGACGGCTCTTCACGGGCAGCCAGACTGACGAGAAAGTGATGGCTGCGGTTCGCAAAACGGCGTCCAAAGTTGGCTACGACCTGATTGTGGATGACGGCGGGTGATGCGGGTGGCTGCTGGGCTGGGCTGGCCTGGCTGGGCGTAAGTGGCGTACCTCTGCCAAATTGCTGTTGTGTGGACACAGGCGTGCTGCTGGCTGCGCCAGTGCTTCCGGGCCTGTGTCGCTGAGTCCTCCTGGACCCCACGCCCGCCCGGTGCCCACCCAGGCACTTCCCCTTGGACCAAGTGGCCTCACTCGAGGGTCTGTGGGCGGCAGTGCGCCCCGGCGGCGTGTACATTGTGAGTCGCAGGAAGACATGCACTTGCATAATTGGCCGCTGCGGTGCAGCCGGATGCATGCAGCAGATGCTATGCTCAGCGTGCTGCCGCTCTGACAGCACCGCCCGCCTGCGGCCCTTTCACGCCCCCTCCCGTCCCACTCCTTGCACGCAGATCGAGGATCTTTTGACCAGCTACTATGGTGGGTAGGGGGATCTGGTCTGACTGTGCGCCCTTGCTCAGCTGTCTCCCGTGGGCCTGGCCAGCACCACGGTTGCCCAAGTCAGCATGCATGTGGTACCTGGTTGGGCCGCCACGGGCGGGCTGGAGCCTGCCTATATGTGCTGCACACTCAGGCTGGTGGGGCGTGTGCCAACATGTGGCTGTGCAGCAAAGGCTCGACTTGCTCTGCTCTAAGCCTTGCCCTGCTCCCTCTGCTTCCCCTCAATCTCCACTCTGCCCTACCCGCCTTTTTTCCCCTCAGGCACGGGGGACCAGGCGTGGGGATTTTTCGGAAAAAATAAGGGGCGGGAGAGCGAGGCAATCATGCCATATATCAAGGATGCCGTGGACCGTGTGCAGTGTCGTATGGTTGTCCCGTCGAATATGATGCCCAAGTGGAAAGAGTATTGCAAGGGCAGCCGTCTGGCGGACGAGTTCTCCTCCATGGACTGTGCCCCTGAGATCTGTGCCTTTACCAAGAGCTACGACAGCAAGAGCCCATGAGGCCTATGCTGCTTGATGGGCTGGGCTGACCGTACGTGGCCCGCCATTTCTTGTCCTCTAAGCATGCCTCTTCTGATGTGCACTTTTTACACCACTTTTTACAATACAGGCCTACAGAGTAAGGACATGGTGCAAAGTTCCAAGCACCATTGTCGCTGCTACTGCTGCTTGCCGACAGGGTGCCTCGACCCTAGCCCACGCCGAGCCCGGTGCCCGACAGGTCTAGTCGGTTGATGTCCAGTGCATCATATGCAGACTTGCCCAGCACCTTCTCGCCGCCTACACGTAGCAGAAGGGGTGGAAGAGAAAGGAAAGGTGTCTGTGCGCGAGCAGGCGCACTGGCCAGGCCCTGCTTCCTGGCCTTGGCCCGAGCATTCAGGAAGTCATCGCAGGTGCAAATATGTGCGCACTGCACTCTTCTCTCAACCCGCACAGCTGCTCCAGGCCCCATGCATGCTGTGCAACCCGCCCCACCTATCAAGTATACCAGCAGCCAGGGCAAGAACAGGGCTGTGTAGACTACAAAGCCCAGTGCAGATCGCCGCGTATCTGCAGCAAAGGCAGCGCGGCGGGACGGTGGCAGCAGCAAAGGCCAAGGCGGCATCAGTGCGGCTCCGCATTGTGTGTGAGGAGGCTGTGACAAGGCACAAGGTGGCAGAGGCAAGGCACAATCGCAGTGTTCGGCGCCCAGGCCCCGCACCCCCGCTGCCGCTGCATGCCAGCATGGTGGTGCGCAGGCAACAGCTTAGCCGAGCGCGCTCGCACCCTGCCGGTTGCATGCGACAGCACGCCACACCCACGCCGCTTGAACTCACACTTGGTCACCACTGCGTCGCGGTTGCCATGCCAGAAGTCTGGCAGGAAGAGCCAGATGTTGCAGGCCCAGAACCAGGGCAGCGCGGCAAAGCCTAGGTAGTAGTAGAGCCGCGCGGTGCGGCGTGCCTGCAGCGCGGGCAGCACCTGCCCGTCCACGTCCTCCACCGGCGGCAGCGACAGCTCCCCCACCTCCGCCATGGCTCAACTGTCAGGCTGCGGCACACGCTACCTCAGTGTACCTGCAGAGCAAAGGTAGTAGCAAGCTGAATGACCGCTGGTGGCACAATGCAAGAGGGAGTGGCGGCAGCACTGCAGACTTGCCCCGAGGCAGCGGCTGGCGGCAGGGGCGGAGCCGACCGGCGGGCCGCTGCCGCCAGCCCAGCACTGAGAGCGGGGCCGCAATGGTCGCTCTTTTGGACTCAGGGACATCCACAGCAAGTCGCTGATTGGCCGGTGGCGTCCGCCTGCGCGGTGTCCGTGCCCAAGCTGTGGGTTTCGTTGCAAGCGCAACGGCTGTGGCCTCAGCAGCCCTTCGTCACGCGCACCTCACAGTAGTGTCCCGTTTCCTTGCAGTAGGCACACGCCCCGCCGACAAGCAGAAAGGCGGGAGCGCGCGCACGACTGAGCGCGGGGGCCTCCCGGTAGACTGCTTTATGACGGCCTTATGCCAGAAGGTACAGCAGGGAGAAATGCACTGTAGGGACACCGTGCCGCCGTGCATGCCTGCCCATGGTTTGACCAACTGCCCGGCAGCGACGCCAGCACGAGGGCGCCGCAGCATGCTGCCTCCCAGCCATGTGCGGGACGCCAGCAGGTGGGCGCCCTCCACCCAAGCACTACTGCTGCACAGCAGGAACCCTGTGGTATGCTTGGCGGCAATATGTGTGGTGCCGGGGATGAACAGGCACGGCATGCCCGGGTTCCTTACACTTTTGGCGGGCCGTGCACAAACAGACGTAGTGCATACTCATACAGCTCCATGTCCAGCTGGTTCACTCGCTCGAGCTCTCGCTGCACCTCTTCAGGCAGGGCAGAAAGCGGAGGGTGGGGGTTGCTGTTCAGTTTGCCGCTGCTTGCCTTCCCCTCTAGCTCCGTTGACACGCGCGCAAACTCGTCGACATCCCAGCCGGCTGCCTGTGCAAGCCGGGCCCGCGACTCGTGCATCAGCTCCTGCACGCAGATAGGAGGTGGCCAGAATGGGAGGGGGCAGCGACGGTCCAAGGTTGACCCCAACGCACCCACCAGCGAATGCATCGGGGGGTGCTGCAGTCGGAGGGCAGGCTGGACAAGCTGAGCTGAGCTGAGATAAGATGAGATGAGGGCAAGCAGACCTGGACTCGACGTGCGCGCTGGCAGGGCGTAGGGGAGGGCACTGGCACCGGCTCAAGGTGACCTGGCAGCAGGGTGGTGGTGAACGCCCCACCATGAAGCTGCCAAGAGCACAAGCTGCACTCACCGCAATGATGAGAACGCAAAAGCGCTCCAGGTTGCGCTTGGCAGCCTCCAGCATGGCCCGCCCCTCGGGCCGCGTGGTGGGCCCGCCCGGCCAGCGGCACCCAAACGCCCCCGCCAGCTGCCGCGTGTGCCGCTCGTGCCCCAGCTCCCGCGCAAACCTGAGGAGCCCACCGTAGTCGCCCTCATGAGCGGGTGCATAGCTGCGGTTGGCCATCCACTCTGGCGTCCGGCGCATCGCATAAAAGTAATCGGAGACTAGGCGCTCAGCGGGGTGCCGCATGGCCACTAGAGTGAGGGTGTGCCCAAAGTCGATGCCCGCCTGGTCAAAGAAGCGGATGTCGTGGTGCGTGGAAAAGGCACTGCAGTCCGACGGGAAGCGGCGTTTAACAGCAGCAAGGAGCTCCAGCTGCCCTGGCTCGGGATTGGCCCATCCAGAGTCAGGAGGCTCCAGCCCACACCAGATATAGAGTGCGGGAAGGTCGGCGGTGCTGCCGCCGCGTGTGCACATGCGCCCCTTCCCTTCCCGTGGCATCATTGCCCGCATCGATTCCACCAGCAGGGAACCTGCGCCAGATGGGACAAGGCGAGGGGGATTGCCGGCACAGGCAGCGATTTGAAACAGGGCTTTCATGGGTGATCATGAGCAGATCCATCAAGACAAATGTACATACATAAGGAATTACGTACTGGAGCGTGTCCACACAGCGGCACAGCCAGCAGCGTCAGGCCAGCCGGCTGGCCGGCTGCCAGCAGTCCAATGCTTCTGGTGCTGGTGTGTCACTTTGATGAGTGACACCCGCCGCCTACTCACAACAGACAGCCCATGAGGTACGCCAGCAAGAGCAAGAGCTTGAGAGGCATGCCGAGAACGCATGCAACGGCACCGCCCCAACTCGGTGCAGCGGCGCACAGCTCTTTCCCACGTCAGCGCAGCCGCAGACAGCCGCACCTGCTGTCTTTGGAACGTGCAAGAAGGCAACACTGAGGCCGCTCCCATTCTGAGGCACGGGGGGGCACTGCCGTCGCTCCGCTGCCGCTGCCAGGTCCCATTCACGGAAGAGTGCGGGCCCGCCTGCACTTCTGGCCTCAGCTGCAGTGGGCCGGATCAGTGAACGCAAACATCAGCCAGTAAGCATGTAATGGCTAATGCAGGCTGACAATCCAGCTGCTTGGTGCTGGGCCCGCGCCCCTCCTCAGCTGCCTTGCAGTGCAGGCGGTCACAGAGCAGCGCTCGGCGGCGGCGCGGCCCGCGCCTGCCAGCTGCAGCACAGACGTAGGCTGCCGCCGTTCAGTCCAGATCCATGCCTGCAATGTGTTGACAGCAGCGTTCTCAAGGCAAGCAGTGCCTCCGTGGCCATTCTGATGCAAGCGCTGCGCTCGTTATCCCGGGCCGCATCCAAAAGCTGCAATCGAAGAGGTACACGGCTCCACAACGCGTTGATAATCGAGGCACTCACGGGCACCAGCAGGCACAACAGCACTGTCGCTCCAGCCGTCAAGAGCAACAGCGGCTGTCGTGGCTGCTTGTGTATCACAGGCACTTCCATGAGAGGGGCTCAAAATGTGTGCAGACGCGGGACCGCCCTGAGCTCATGAGCCCTCTATAGAAGATTGCAGCGCGGCGCCAGCGCAGCGCGGGCGCTAGCGCGCGCTGTGTCCCTTGAACGTCTGTCGGCCTCTGAGCAGAGGTGCAAGTTTTGGCCATGCCTTGAAAATCGGATGCAAATGTGGGCCATCGTTCATGCATGCAAACAGTAATGTCGCGGGAACATCAGAAGCTCCCATCCATCTATTGCGCTTGCTGCTTGGCGCGTCTGGCCGCCAGCGCCCGCTCTCGCCAGCCAGCGCCGCCGCCGGCAGCCGGGACGGCTGCTGTCGCCGTTGACGATCGTGCTGTTGCCGCCAGCTCAGCAGCTGATACAACGACAGCCCCTTCAGCCTCTTCTAGAGGCAGCAGCCCCTCGGTCCTCCAAGCCGCCGCTATGTCCCCATACCTTGAAGCAAGCGTGGTTGCGTTCCCAGCGCCCGCACCAGCGCCACCAGCGCCACGCTGCCGGCCTGCCGCGGGGGCTGCTGCTGCCCAGCCGGGTGGGGCAGGGGCGCCGCTGCCACCAAAGATGGCGGCCTCATGCGACTGATCCCGCTCCTGCTGCACCGCGGCTGCGTTGCTCTGCCCAAAGGTGACGCCGTTGACGACGTTGGCGTTCAGCAGGCGCTCATCGTCCTCCACCTCCACCTGGCCGCCAGACCCCAGCCCAGAACCTGCAGGGTGCACGCAGTTCCCAAGAGGCACGAGTCAACGGTCTGCCCCCCCCCGCCACAGGGCCGCGGCATGCGAGTGCCGGGAGGCGGTGCAACAGCCATGGGGCCGGGCCCACATCCTGTGCCCACCCACCACGCCACTGGTAGACAACTTGTATGACCCTACAGGCCTGCCAGCCAGGCAGCCAGCACTGGGCACGCATGATTGCTGCCTAATGGCCCTTACTTGTGTGCCCTGACAGCCTGCGTTCACCTGCCACCTGCACTCCCCTATCACCCCACCAGCCTGCCCCTGCCCCCACCTCAACCCGGCTTGACCCACGCACCAGGCAGTGGCCGCCGATCTTCCTCCAGCTCAGCGCCCGCATCAAACTTAAACCGTGTCCAGTGATCCTGCCCTGCGGGGGCCCCGCGCTGCTCCTGCCCCGCCTGCTGGTCCCTGGCGGCACTCCGCTCCAGCAGGAACTGCGTCTTGGCCTTCAGCTTCTGCAGGCAGGCAGGGGCTGGGAGGGGATGGTGGGAGGGATGGAAGGCAGGCAGGCAGAGTGCAAGGAGCAGGAAGGGGGGCGGATCGTGCATTGACTGAGGCATGGACTTCAGGCCTCTGCAGGGCAGGTAGGGGCAGGCAGCCAGGCGAATTGACAGGGAGGGGAGGCGACGCAGGGCAGGAGCCGTGAGCACGGGGGAGGAGCAGTGTGCTTCATACTCGTGTGCTGTGCTGTGCATGTTTGCTCGGCAGGCAGGCACGCATGCAGCATTTCACTGGCAAGCTGCCGTTGCACAATGCAATGGCCGTAGCACGGGTGAGTGCTCGCCTGAGCTGCGCTCATGGCGCTGTAGCCGGGAATGAGTGCCTCAAAATCGAGCTTGTGCATGCCACTGCCAGAGCTGCCGGCACCTCGCGCGGCTGGCACAGCGCTTGCTGGTGCCTCGCTGCGACGCCGCTGCTCGCGGCTGCAGCTCCTGCTCCTCCGCCGCCGCCCTCGGCTACGGCTTCTGCTTCTGCTGCGTCGCCTCTCCCTGCTCCTGCTGCGATGCCGCAGCTCCTTGCTGTGGCGTCGCCGCTCCCGGCTCCTGCTCCTGCTGCGCCGCCTGTGGCTGTCACGGTGGTGGCGGTGCGGCTGAGGCGGCAGCCTCTCCCTGCTCCGGCTGCGCTGTTGCTGACGCAGCTTGTGCCGATCCCCATCCCCTGCCCGCTCCTGCCCCCGCCGCTGCTCCTGCAGCTGCCTCTGCACCTGCCGCTCTGCCTGTGCGTCATACAGCCGCTCAGGCAGCGCATGGACAACCCCACCTGCTGGGCCCTGCTTGCCCTGGGTCTCATGCTGCTGCTGCTTGTCCCGCTGCTGCTGCTTTTTCAGCTGCCTCAGTTTGCGGGTGACCGCCTCGGCTGAGTCGCTGTCATACCCATCCTCCTCCTGCATGACAGGTGGCGTATGGAGTGTGACTAGAATGTTGGGTGTTCTGTGGTGACTTCAGAGACTGCTTGTGGGCCCGGGCCTCCGAGGCAGACGGGGGCTGGGGCTGCTGGAGCGGTGGATTGCTGTGCTGCCTGGCGAGGCAATGGCAATGGCAACCCGGCTTGAAGCACAAGGCAAGGCAAGGCAAGGCAAGGCGATGCCAGGGCATGCATGCTGCCCTCCTATACCGACCGGCAGAAAGCAGGCTCTGCAGCTCTGCCATGGCGGGGCCCGTGCTCATCGAGCAACAGCGCCGGCAAGTACCTGCCGCCCAGTCGTGCCCAGCAGACGTTGGTTCCGGGCAATGACATCGTCATCACCCTGCCCCTCATCATAGCCTCTCAGGACAATGCCTGAAGAGGGCGCCCCACGGCCTGCAAACCCGATGCCCTGCAGCCCAGGGCACATAGGGCGGAGAGGTGCAGGCAAACCGGGGTGCGGAGGCCGACATGTGTGCGCAGACATGGCGGGCAGGCGGGCGGGCAGAGAGGTGGCCAGCAGCTGGGGGCACCTGCTTGAAACGCGCCCCTGCGTCAACCGCTTGAAAGGAGGTGTAAAGTGCATGCGCCTCCTCTTCCTCCATGCTGAGCGGCACTGGCGGCAAGAGCTACAGGGTGCGCCACCGCCGCCGCCACTGCTGCCCGTCCGCCTTGTTAGATGTGCAGCGCGCGGCCTGTCGTGCTGCCTGTCTTCAGATCGAGTGGCGGGAATACAGAGCACACCAGGTTTGTGAAGTGACGCCGCCGGTGCGAGTGCAGGGTCCAGAGCGCTGCCTGGCGGTCAGTTATGCCAACACTCTTCAAACTCGTACGAGGGTGCGCTGCACTGTATCTTCAGCGCGCCCGGCCGGCAATGTACCACCGCCTGTCCCGCCGCGGGCGGTGCTGGTGTTACTGGTGATCCTGGCCTTGCCTTATTAGGGAAGACAGGCAAACTTTCTGTGTATATACGGACACGCTGTGGCGGCTGAAGAACACTATGGGGTGTGCAACTTGCCCCAACTTCCAAGGTGTCAGCACGGCAGAAAGCATGGCACTCGCCATCACAGTGGCCCATCAACTCCGTGTTGTGGTGCTGGCAGCATGACAACGCTTCTCTGTGGTGCTGACAGCATGACAACTCTTCTCGGAAGTGCTTGGAAGCTACATTTCGCACACATGGCAAGTGAAATATGGGAGGCAGCCAGGATCCTCTGTTTCATGCTCTTCTGGCAATTTGGTGATGGCCCGGTTCACTATCAGTCACCGCTTCCTGCTCCTCTTGGCTGGGCTACCTTCCACGCCAAGCAGGGCATCCACCCGCTTCTGCTGCACGCTCCGCTTCTGCTGCCCTGCTCTGGCCACGCGCTTCCCCTGCAGCGGCAGCAGCACTTGGAGTCACAGTTGGGAGTGGCACATGGCACGCAACAACATGCCCCAGGCGGTGCAGGCAACTGTGGCTCAGCAGGCAAGCACCTTGTACCCTGCCCACCCAATGACTTGCCTCTTGCAGGGCCAGCTTCTCGCGAGCTTCCCGGAGCTGCTGCTGCAGAGAAGCCACCTCCTCTGTGTGCTGCACTGCTGCCGCCTGCGCGCGCCGCCCCGCCTCCCACTGCTCCATGCCCCGCTGCCGCTCCAGCTCGGCAAGCCTTTCCTCCAGCGCCTCCTGATCAAGCTGCTGCTGCTCAAGCTTCTCAGCCAGCTCAACTGCCTCCTCGCGTGCCGCCTCCTTCTCCGCCACAGCATCATCAAGCTGCTCCTGCAGCCGCACCCGCTCCGCAATTCGCCGTCCCGCCTCGTCCAGCGCCGCAGGCGGGCCGTCCCTGCATGCATGCGTGGGGCAGGGGTGGCAGCAGCGCGTCTGAGGCGCGCCTCGGGTATGCACAGCTGCCTGGCCCTTCCACTACTTGAGCTAGCTCAAGTAGTGACAAAATACAAGCGACATGGCCACGCCTTCATTCACTGTGTGCCGCGTCGGCTCTGCTGTGGGAATGCAAGACCTGCCACCACTCATGCAGCTTCAGCACGTGCCAAACCGGCTTTGTTCTGAGAATGCAATAAAGGATGTGCCAAATCAGCATGGCTGAGGAAGAGCAATGCACGGCATGGTGCACACCCCGCCCACCACCCAAAGTCATCGTCAGCAATGTCGCCGGCCGATGGAGAGAGAGCCGCCTCCTGCCGCCCTGCCGCCTGCTGCTCCTGCGGCCCTGTGGGTGGACTGCCGGGCACTGCCTCTGTCTTCTGTGCCTGCACAGGTACGGTGCAGCAGGCATGGACCTTGTTACTCCCCGTCACCCCAAGGAACAGCAGCCTCTCATCCTCCCATGCAGGTGCAAAGCAGGTATGCAGGAGCTGCGCTGCCAATGCTTGCATGAGCCAGCTGCTCCTGAATGCCGGCGGCTGCCTCGTCCAGCCGCTGCTGCAGCGCCCCCACCTCCTGCACGCTCAAAGGGAAGTAGAGGGCCTGGTTGCATGGCAGGCAGGCAGGCAGGCACGTAGGCAGGCAGGCAGGCAGGCAGGCAGGACAGACTGAGTGCATCAAATTCTCCTCACTACACGTGTATCGACCCCCAGCCCTGCCAACAACCACTCCACCTGCTCTCCAGCCTCCAGTCGCGTTTCCAGTGCTGCCAGCTGAAGCCTCCATCTCTCCTCGGCTGCAGCGCTTTCCTGCTGCTGCTGCTGCTGCTGCTGGCACATGTCGGCTTCCTGCTGGTTGAGAGAAGCCTGCAGCCGGGCGCACTCCCCCTGCAGGAAGGGGAAGCAAAAGGAGTGTCGTGCTGTAGCTTCCCACACGTGTGTGGGTGTGCATATGTGTGTGTGTAATCCAAGTGTCTCCCTAACGGAAGACATCATATATTGGAGACTGGCATCGGACGGCACCCCGCTCCCCACACCTGCGCTGCCAGCAAGGCTTCCTCCAGCTTCGCGCAGCGCTCCCGGGCAGCCTGCGCCTCGTCTTCTCTGCAAGCCTTCTCCTGCAGGGCCTGCGACCAGGCTCCGGTCAGAGCACAGAGGGGGCAGAAAACCATGCAGAGTCGGCAGCAAAAAGGAAACACCCGTGTACAAAAGTGCGTGCCCACATCAGGACGTTGGGCAGTAGCAGAGGCGCTTGGAGGCCGGCACCAGGCGGGCAGTGTGCAAACACCTCGCCATCCAGCCACACACCTGCACTTCATACCGACGCTCGAGCGCGTCCACTGCCACCCTGTGCTCATCCTTGGCGGCCTCCTGAATGATTATGAGAATGATGAAACATGAAACAGTTAGTGCACCATCAGACCAGGGGGCGCACCACCAGCAGGAGCTGCCCAAACGTACATGCGTGCCTGCTGTGAACACACCATGCCAGCTCAGCACAGCAGGCCTCACCATTGCTGACTTGAAGCCAGCTGCAGCGGCCCGGGCATCAGTGGCAGCCTGCTGCTGCACCGCTGCCAGCTGCTTCTGCATGCCCGCCAGCTGGCCCTGCAGCACCGCAGCTGCTGCCTCGCTCTGTGCCATCTGCTCAGCGGCTGCGCTGGCATGGGCCTTGGCAGCATCTAGCTCAGCGGACGTGGCCTGCAGCCGCGCCTCCGCCACCTCCAGATCCTGCTGAGAAGCAAGAGATGATCAAGGGGGCAACACTGCAAGTCAGATTACTGTACCTACTTCGTGCGCAGGCAGGGCGGCCCCCGCTGAAAGCTGTGCTCCTCCCCAACTTCTGGAAGCCCACCGGCCACCACCAACCAAGGGTGGGTCCGAGCCCCCACACCTAGCCTCCGGGGTGTGTATCCCGCAATACCCACCTTTTTGTGCTGCCAGATCTCGCCCTCCAGCTGCCGCCGCTCTGCCACTGCCAGCTGCCCTGCTGACTCTTCAAGATGGCCCAACAGCGCTGCCAGCCGGTCACGCTCGGCCTGCAGGGTATTCAAAAGGCAGGCAGGCAGGCAGGTAGGCAGGCAGAGAAGCCAACATGTCAGACGGACATTACGTGGTCAGGCATTGCTGTGCAAGGAGGCAGACATGGCAGGCAGGGCAGGCAGGCAGGAGGAGACACATGGAAGCAGGCCCCGATTCCGCACGTCTTCCTGATGCTACTGGACGAGCATATGGCAGAGTGACTGATAGACATGCAGCCACCAAGAGCAGCCACCACACCCAGGAGCAGCACGAGCCCTGCTGCTGCAACAAGCCCCGTGCGCACTTGTGCACCCTGCAGCTCTGCCGCCAGGCGCTCCTGCCGCAGCTGTGCAGCCTGCGCTTGGCCTGCCAGCAGGCGGCTGCGCTGCAGCTCCTGCTGCAGCTCCTCGTTCTGCAGCAGCAAGGAAGCAGGGTGCCACCCAGAGTTGAGTGAGTGCCCCCGTCAAGTAGGTGCACAGTGTCTGAACACGAGTGGAGGATGCTGCGCATTGATGGCCGCGGGTGTGTGTGCATGTAGGACTTGATGCGCGACCTCAGTGACAGGCGGCTGCTCTGTCATCCCGCAAATGCCCACAGCAGGCTTGAGGCACAAGTGGCTGACCCTTCCTCCCCGTTGGCACCCCGCGCCTTAGCCTACAGTAGGTCCCCTCTCTGCTCTGCAACCCACCCTGCCCACACCTGCGACTGCAGCTGTTGCAAGCACGCCTGCAACCCCTCGCTGTCCTGCAGCAGCCGCCGCAGGCTCTCCAGCTGGCTCTCCAGCTGACCCTGCTGGGCGGAAGCATGTGCGCAGGGAGGCAGCATAACTGAGGCCAGAGCCGGGAGGTACAGGTTGCAGCAAGAGCATTAGAAACCAGCATCTCGGCGCCATACACACCCTGCCTTGCCAGGGTCCCCGCCGTGTCAGGCACCTTAGCGATGCCCGCAGCGCTGCTGCTCAAGACTCGGCGCCAGCAGCAGCATGAGTGATTGGCTAACAAGCCATGACTTGCGCATCACCTGCACGCGAGTGAACTCCTCTCTCTGCAACTCCATCTCTGCCTGCATGATGGGGGGGCCAGGTGTGGTTGTTCGGCTGGCACCCCTAATCAGGCAAAGCTTGCACACGCCACGTTATACAATGCCTGGTGAAGCCGCCCCACCTGCATGCGCTCGTTGTCCTGCTCTCGCCGCAGCAGCTGCCCACGAAGACGCTGCACCTCCTCCTCAACATGTGCGGTGCTGCAAGCAGGGCAGGAGGGGGAACACAAGTGGGTGATGCTTGCAGACGGGCAGCCCCTGCATGTTGCTGCATGCAGTGCGGGAGAGGGCAGAAGAGGGTGGGTGATGCTTGCAGGGGGGCAGCCACAGGTGCCGTGGATGAAGCACAGGGCACCCGGCAGGTGCTTGCCATCAAGTTGCGCTCACTACACGGCCTGTGGATTCTCTGCGGCACTTCCCAGTGGCAGAGTATTGCTGGCCAAGATGGCTTCTTAGCACTTAGCCCGCGGTCACCAGCTTGCACACACCTTTGGCCAGCTTGTTTCGGCGGCGGCAACTCACCAGTCACCACCCGCAAAACCAACCCGCACCACCACTTCCCGCCTTGTGACCCCCACCCACCCACCCAGTCCCCTCCAGCTGGCGGCGCAGTTCCTCAATCTCCCTGGCCTGCCGCCTAAGCAGCACCGCGTCGGAGATTGTCTCATTGACGGTGGGCGAGGCGAGCACCCGCATGACGCGGCGTGCAAAGCGCAGCGTGCTGCATGGGCGCAGGCCGGGCGGCACATGAGGAGAGAGGTTGGGGACTGTCAAGGGATTGTGCAAGACTGACTGCTATTCAAAAAGGAGGGTGTTGATGGTGGACGCAGGCAGGCAGGCAGGCAGGAAGGCAGGCAGGCAGGGACTTCCCAGCTGAGCAAGGTGGAGGCTTCAAAGTACAACGCGGGGGAGGCAGGCAGGCAGGCAGGCAGGCAAGCACCCACTGTGTGGTCTCCATAGCATGCTTGCCAGCGGGGGTGACAGTGCTGATGATGGCAGTCTTGGCGTTGCCACCCAGAGACAGCTGCAACAGTCGCGTGAGCTTGGATTCGCGGTACTTGCCGGCTGCAAGCAGGGCACCCATTACAGGGGCATCAGCGCGGAGGAAGCAGGTGCAGGCAGCAGCACTGCCAGGCAGGGCGAATAGATCAGGGAGCAAGCAGCAGCGCAGCAGCACAGGGCCGCTGAAACGTGCTGGCCGCTGCGCTGCCCTGTGCCGTGCAAGACATGACTACGTGTGTTGCTTGAAAGGTAATTCGTACCCTTGATACTTGTGCAAATCTATGATAATTAGGAGCTGCAGAGTCAGCCACAGGCCTGGCCTTCCTAGTGGTTCACTAGAGAGTTCGAGGTACACTTGGCTGTGGCATTTGTCAGCCTATCAACGGGTCAAAATCTGTCTCACCTCCCGGCTCCTTGCGCTCGCTCAGCATGTTGATCACCTCGCCGAGCGTGAGCAGGCTCCTGTTGATGCTGCCGCCCTCCCGCTGGCGCTCCCCCTTGGCATCCGTCTTTGCCGCGTTCTCTGAGCCGGCGAGGTCCACCAGGTACAGCTCCCCCGTGCGCACGGTGCACTGCAGGTGGAGCAAGGCGGAGTGGAAGAAAGCACAGAGACACGTGGTGGTGATCGAGCCGCCAGCGGGCAGAGCGGGCCACATGCTGGCTACAGAACCCGCCCACGCAGCTAGCCTCCCAGCACGCCCCACTCCCGCAGTTCATTGCAACTCCCTCTCCCGTCTCATGAGTCCTGCTGGCTTTGTGGACTTGAACTGTAATGATGCATGGTGAATGCACACCTTGGCGGCTGCATCATCCTTGCGCTTTGACTCCACCACGAGCCTGCAGATGGCGTGGCTGCGGCTGCTGGCATTGTTCATGCTCGTCGCGCCTGTCTGGCGGCGGCTGTTGCCCCGCTGCAGCCACTCCAGCGCCTGCGCGCATGATGGGGGTAATGCCTGAAGAGTGAAGCTGCTGCTGAGGCCAAGCCCATTTGAATTGCCAACCTGTTTCAACAACCCCAGCGCACAACGCCGTCACTTAAAAAGGCCGAGTCGCCACTTCTAGCAATTTCTGCCCTAAAAAGTCTAAGCCCCCTCCCCCCCCCCCCAACAAAAAATTGGGACCGCGCACAAAAGCCTGCCACAACAATCGCAAACTTACCCTGTCAGCACTGGGGACAATCTCTTCCCGCAGTCCCCTCACTGCCACCGCCACCACGCGGCCCTTGTCCTTTGCCGCCCTTGTGTCGGTGACCTGCTGGGCAGGCAAAGTTGCGTGGCTTCAGCCAGCACAGGCGCAAGGCACCCCCGGTGAGCCAACATCACGCACTTGCCAGGGGCGACACCGGAGCACGCCCCACACCAAGGGGGGCAGACCTGCAGCTCCTCCTTCCCCTCCACTCCCAGGTCGTAAATCTTCTCGTTGTACAACTGCAAAGCGGGGGCAGCAGGCTAGCATCAGCGCTGTTGTTCCAAGACGCAGGGATCGCAGGTTTGCGCCAGCGCTGCTGCCCCGGCCTGGGGTGCAAGGATAATGCGCCATCGTGCATGTCAGCAGCTGAAGGGGGAGGTGCTCCTTCCCAAAGCAGCATTTGACCTTGCCCCTTGCTCAATCCCCCTCCCGCCCCCCCGTACCTCCATGTAACTGATGCGGACCAGGAACTCGCGCTCAGCGCAGGCGGCTGTGCACTGGAACACCTGCCTGATGGCCAGCGGAATGATGCCCGGCTCCGCTGCGCTGCCCCACATCGTGTGCGTCTTGCCCGAGGAGGTCTGCCCGTAGGCAAGCCCGGTGGCATTGAAGCCGTCAAGCACCTGCGCCACGGCAGCATGGGTGGGAGCAGGGAGGTGTTGCATTTAGCGGCGGGCGGCCCTGGGGAGGCGGCGGCCGTTCCCAGCGGTGCGTCGTCGTGCAGTGTCTTACTACCTCCTGAGGCCCTGCTTGATACCACCGAACGCACCTTGAGTACCAGAGGCTGGATGGTTTGGAACACATCCTCATTGCTTGCGCTCCCACCATAGACGCCATCAAACTCAAAAGGCTCGCTGGGCTGCCTGTCGGCGGCACCCAGCCATTCCACCTGGTTGCCGTTGACTCCCCAGGCCTCGGCGCCTGCTGCACTCTCTTCTGATGAGAGGGGACGCAGGCGCACATATGACCTGCATCAGCAGTGGCGCAGAGGGTGAGTTCGGGCGGCGGCAGCGGCGGCGGCGGCGGCGCCCCCAGTGGGCACTGGGCAGCACTGGCTGGTGGCGCACTTGATCGTTTCGTTGGCCATCGTATCTGGCTAAGAAACCGCGCCTTGGGTCATGGAAAGGTTTCTGTAGCGCCTCTGCAGGGTGCTGGGCAAGCCGAAGCCCGCAGCCGGTGAAACCTGGAGATGGCTTGAACGGCGGAGAAGCGGGCAGTGCTCCGTTGGTTTGCGGGCGGATCGTGGTGGGCTGATGGCGGTAACAGCTGGTCGGGAGGCTGGAAATGCACGCCGACGTGGCCTGGCCTCCCCTGTCGGCCGGTAAAAGCGGTTGCTCGACATGTGTTCAGTTGTCGTGGCAAGCGGGAAGAGGCGAGATCCATGCCAGGTGAGGAAGGGTGCTGCCAGACACCGGAGGTCCTCAGCAAGCTGGCTTTCAAGAATTCAGCACAGTTCGAACTGTGCTGCTGGTGCCAGCAGGCTTCTCAACCAGCCTGCAGGGCGAAACGAAACGGCAGAGTCTCTGCGGCGCAGTCTGCGTGGGTTTGTCGATGGCACTGTCCCCAGCTGTCGGGGCGCGTGTCGGCGCCTGAGGTGCGCGTCCTCCGCAGCAGCGCATGCCCTGGCTACCTGCCATCCACCCCTCACATACTAATTTGACAATCGTCAAGTTTCCCGTCCTCGCAGGCCCCGAAGGCGAAGCGGGGTCCAGTGGCGCAGCCGCATCCTGCGCACCGCCGCAGAAGCGGGAGCTGCAGGAGCGGCCGGTGCCGGCCCCGCTGCGGCCGGTGCAGCACGAGAAGAAGCGGGCGGCGGCGGTCTGCGAGGATGGCACAGCCCCCGTGAAGCGCATGGCGCTCACCGTGGGCGAGAAGAAGGTGGGCAAGTGTGGAAGCGCGTTCAGAGGACCATGTTGCATTAGGGGGTGTTGCATTTAGTGACCCCTGGCTTCAGCCCACTGCCTTCATTCCCGGCTCCTTTTTGCCAATCAACCACTGTACTGTCACGACGTCCCTCCCGTTTAACGCTGCAGGCGCGTGGGCAGAAGGCGCAAGCCAAGCCTCTGGAGGACTTGCTGCAGTGGGGCGACAAAGTGGTGGTTGGCGGCACCACCGACGTGCCGGATGCGCTGGTGGGCGAGGATGCCGTGCTGGTGGCTCAGGAGCTGGACAAGGTGATGCAGCGGCAAAAGGCGGGTAAGGCGGCGGCAGTGGCGGCGCGCCAGGAGGAGCAATGGAGGGCGCTGGCCAAGGCGTACGAGGAGTGGGAGGACAGCGTGCGGGATTACGAGGCGCAGTATCTAAGGATGCACAGGGAGCCGATTCCAGCACACAAGCGGTCCAGCATTCTAGAGGCCGCGGTGGGGCGCGGCCCCATCCCGCCCCCGGGCTACGTCCCCAGGCACAAGCAGCAGCAGCCGCTGCAAGCACGGGCAAGCTTGGTGGGAGTGACGGGCAAGGGCAAGCAGCGTGTGCGGTAGCTGTCTGCTGCAATCTGCGATGCCTCCAATTCTGGCTGCACGGCTGTGCAGACCGTGGTCCATGCGTATGCGCTGTGCATCCCAGTGCAGCCCCACGGGGTGCTTCTAGTCGGCCCCCTACTTGTATTTGCACTGCACTCTACTTACGTTTCAAACCCACATGTTTCGTCCCTCCTGTGCTGCCCTGGCACTCAACTCAACTTCCTCAGGCTTGCTGTTCTGATTTATTGCTCTTACTTATTGAGAGCTGTGGCGCAGCATGTTACAAGGCTCAACAAATGCAGTGGGTAACACATATGCAGGGGCTACAGAGTCCGGGCCACCAGGCAGCACCCCACCAGGCAGTCACTGTACCAGCCAGTGGCACCAGCGAGGTGAAGCTGTTGATACCTAGCAGCTGGAGCTGTTTGTAGTTATGACCAAGGCTTCCAACCCATTTGTGCATACAAGCTTCCTGCTGTCATGAACTCCCGCTGCAGACGTGCCTCTGCGCACAAGCAGCACGAATTTGGTGTTGCCATGCTGTGCGGAGTGAGATGGGGGTTTCCCCTGAATGATGAAATTTGCAACGCTTTCTAAATGAGTTGGGCACAACCCTCACCTGCACACCACATGCGCCGCCTGTACAGACAATGGCGGCAGCTGTCGCCGCCCCGCCAGGTGGGCGTCCCCGCTAACATCCTGTTCCTGCGCCCATCGCAACGATTCGGCCTTGCTGCACATCCTTTTGGCAGCCTGCAGGACAAGGAGGCGCGCCGATTGCGTGCAGACAATGTTTTCCGTTGAGGAGCTTGAAAGCCTCAGCTATCGGGAGCTGCAGGCTCGGTGTCGCGACGCGGGTCTGCGAGCGACGGGGTGAGCGCTTGCCTGGGCTGCCTGCCGTTTGCCCTGCGCGCCTCTTCATCGGCTCCCCACTCGCTCATCAGTCAATTGCCTTTCACGCATTATACGGCTGTTATGCGGCAGGAAATACGAGGAGCTGGTCGAGAGGCTTCTGGGGCCAGAGGGCGCCGATGACCGCCCGCCGCCAACGACGGCACGCAAGAGCCGCGCCCGTTCGGTGCGTGCTCAAGTAGGGGATGGCATCCTGATTTGCGGCCAGCGTCACAACGCCAGTGATTCGGCCTCCCTACAGGGCTTGCTGATACAGCCATGGTTCCTGGCAGCCTAACGCGGTGCATGCCCTGCCTTAACCTTCTGAGCGGTACACCTCCCAACTGCCCCGCTGCCTGTTGACTGCCCCTCCGTGCAGGACAGCGGAGGTGCCAAGACGCCACGCACTGCCCGCAAGTCGGCAGCAGCCACGCCGGTAGCAGACAAGGCGGCGCTGCTGCGGGCAGCCGCCAGCACGCCGCTGCCAGCGGGCCAGCGGCCAGCAGAGGAGGAGGCAGAGGAGGAGCAGGCAGCAGCAGATGCTCATGAGCAGGAGCACGAGGAGGAGCCGCAGCCACGCAGCACCTCTCGGCGGCAGCTGTCCTCATCTCCCAGCAAGGGGGCCATGCGCGCCTCTTCTGGGGGCTCAGGCAGCCCTGGGCGGGGGCGGCAGCAGCAGCAGCAGAAGCAGGCCACCACCGGGGGTCTGGCCACCCCGCTCTTCTGGCTGGTGCTTCTCACAGCCGCAGCTGCAGGGCTGGCCTCGCTGGCGGTGCCGTACTGCGAGCAGCACGACTGCGCTGAGCTGGCACGCAACCTGCCTGAGCTGGCGTTGGAGGCGGCGGCAGAGGGGTACAGCGCGGCACGGGCGCATGCGCTGGCGGCCGCCGACACGCTGCAGGAGCGGTGGCAGCTGCTGGTGGGTGGGACGCAGGGGTGCGTATCGTGGCACATGGATCATTTGGCCTGCCCTGCCGCAAGGCATGCTGCCAGCTCCTTGACAAGCACCTCGCCGCTGAACTGGGCTGCCGGGCCCTGCCTGCCCTGCCCGTCCGCAGCGCACTGCCTGGCATGAACCATGTTGCTGCCGGCCCCCGGCAGGCATCTGACCGGTCTCTGGCTGCTGTTGCTGGCCTGCTGCAGCTGGCAGAGTTGAAGGGCGACAGCAGCGGGGGCCCTGTCGGCCCGCCTGCCTGCGAGTTTGACGCTGCCGCTGCGCTGCATGCCATCATGCCGGAGGGAGATGAGTTCAAGTCTCTCAAGGCAGCGGCCACCTTCATACTGGGAAGCAAGGGCAAGGAGCCCGCGGACAAGGTGGGGCTTGCGCTTGTGGTGGGCACTCTTCAGCTGGCCTGTGCTTTGTGCTGCAAGATGGCGGGAGCTGGGGGAGCAGTTTATACCTACCGGCTTTTCGCTGGCCTGCCGTCAACAAGCCTGCCTGCTTGCATTCCACTCCCGTGCCGTCCTGCCACCGAACCCCCTTTCCCGCACATAACGCTTCGTAGGCCGCCGTGGCGCTGTTTGTGTGTGAGACCGAGGCGGACTGCCACAGCGCTGTGAGGGAGCTGGACCTGGCGGTTTCCGATACCCAGCGCTGCCTGCTGCACCTGGACGGGCGCCACCTGGGCGGCGGTCGGGGAGCGCTGCAGGTAGGAGCATGTCTCATTTTGTGGGCAGTCTGGACGAAGCAGCTGGGGTAGCTAGCTAGCACTGGGCTGAAGGGCAAGGCAAGCGAACTTGTTGCTGCAGGTGGGTGCTGGGCTTGTGTTGCAAGCTGAGTCGCAGTGAAACAGTATGTCGAAGCTTAGCACACAGGTCGGGGTATGCCTGAGATGGTGGCAGACTGGGCACATCACCTTGTGCATAGCTGGGGTGGAGGGTCAGGCATGCGAGCTTTACGATTGCACTGAGGTGTCACTGGCGTTGCCAGGGCAACTGTGTTGGCACCAGGCGCCACCATCAGGCACGGTTTGGGCATCTTGGCTTCCTCAACTGCTGCTGTGGTCTGTGTCGGTCGGCTCCTGAACTCTTGCGTTCTGCGTGGCTGACCACCAGCTCTGTGTGCTCTGGCCCTTGGTGCAGTCCCAGCTGGCCGACTTCCTGCGGGCAGAGCCCACTGGGGTGGTGATGCTGCGCCGCCTTGACCAGGTGCAGAGGCACAGACGCTGTGCTTCCAGGCACCACGTGTTGGCTGCACGTGCGGGCTGTCCCAGTGCCAGTTGACTGTGCTGTACAGCCCCTGGCTGCTTGGTCACCTGGGCGCACAAATTGCTGCCCAACTGCTGAGCAGCAGGAGCTGTTTCTTTCCTTGCCTGCGCTGCCGTCACCCTCCGCAGATGTCTCCCGACCTGCTGCCCGTGCTGATCAACGCGCTGAGCGAGCAGGGCGCGTTCCAGCAGGATGGCCAGCCCGTGCCCACCACTGGTGCGCTCCAGCTTAGCCGGGTTGCGTGTGGCATTGCACTCGGCCTTGTACTTTTGTAAATCGGTGTATAGAGACGGGTGTAGGTCAGGTGAGCAGGAGGAGTCTTCCGCATTGTCACATCTCCTGCTGACGGGATTTGTTTTTGCCGGTTGCCCTGCTGCTTGCCGGGCTGCCTGCAGGCTCCACCTTCCTCTTCACCTCCCTCATGCCCAGCGAGATCTTTAACTTCCTGGTGCGTCAAGAGGCCCAGCCCAGCCCAGCGGCCTGCCTGCTCAGGATGGCCCTGCCTTTGCTGCAGCTCTCGTCATGCACAGCTCCGCATATTGCCCTGCGACTGCCCGCACGCTAGTTCACACTCTGGCATCGCATGCATGCCCCCGCCAGCCTGCAGCAGTCCAGTTTGTGCATGCGGCCAGCTCTCATTTGCCTGCAGCGGAGGTCACTCACAGCCCTGCAGTCAGGTTGCTTAAGCGTGTGGCCCGCTCGCCCACCTGCTCTGCCCATGCTGTCCTGCAGAACGAGGAGATCAAGTTCAAGCAGGAGGCCAAGACCCAGATGGTGGTGGACATGGCGCTGAGGGCGGCTGACAAGGGTGCGGGGGTGGACGGTTCAAGCCTGGTTTCGTCCTCTGAGAACTCCAACTTGCCTGAGGTCCCACTGGGAGGACGGGGCATGAACATTATTGCACGGGATTGTGCAGCCCGACAAGCTGTGGCGGCATCGCACATGTGTTGCCCGACATGTGCTGGGCCGGGCAGATGTGCAGCTGGGCATGCCGAGGGCAGCATCACACATCAGCAGGTGAGGACATGTAGCAGGAGTTTGGTGGTGGAGGCACAATGGCCAGGCCAGGCGTGATGTTCTCAGCAGCACCTCCTCCCCCGTCCCCTCTGTGTTGCCGTTCCAGCAGATGTGGCCAAGTCTCATGCCAACGCGCTCCGCAGACGCATCGACCTCGTCATTGCTATTGGCAGGTAAGGCATTGTTGTAAGGGTTCATTTTTGTTTGACCGTGAAGGCTCTCATCCAACTTAATGAGGGGTGTTTGCCCGTGTACACCACTCACAACCCTGATTTGACTCAATTCATGTTATGTGTGGCCTGTTGCAGCGAGCCTGCTGCGGAGGAGCAGGTCGAGCATGTTTATGCCCAGGAGGCAGCAGAGGTGCCTGAAGCAGACATGGCGGTGGAGGAGCAGCAGGTTGAGGCAGAGGCGGAGCAGGCTTGAAGCACCGCGAGGCCTCTTAAGCTGGCAAGCTGTCTGGTCATTCCAGGCTAAGTTGCCTGCGTGATAAACAGCGTTGTGGGCCGCGGTTCCCTTCTCACCATTGCGGCCAGTTTTCCCTGCCCTAATCACTTGCTGGCTATTGTGGCCCCCCTGGGACGCCCCGCTCTCCACCTCGCCTGCTGCATTGCATGTGATCTGACCGCAATTGTTCGTGCTCTTAACCAATTTTGGGGTGCTGCGGACATCGTGCTGCTCCGGACTCGATGCTGGCAAGCTTAACAAACCACAACGCATTGCTGCAGTGCCCCACGCCGGCATCCCCGTGCATCATTCTTGTGCCGGTGACAGACAGTGGCTTGTGTTACACTGGTTTTGATGTCATGTGAAGAGAATCGGCGAGTATCAGTCATATATAGGGCGGTCTGGCATGCCTTGCACGCAGGCAGTCCCCGTGCTTGCTTTTACGGTAGTATGCGTCTCTGAACTGCTCCAGGTACTTTCCCTAGTCGTCCGTGTTTTCGGCGCGCAGGGAGTAGGCAGGGCCGGCACGGGCGGGTGGGCGCCGGCACCGCCGCTGCTTGTGCTGTTGCTCCTCTGCTGCCTGGGCTTCTTCCTGGGCTCCTTCTTCTTGAGGGGGCCCGGCATCATTCACCTCCATCATCTCTGCAGGTGTCTCCACCTTCCTGGTGCGTCCCGCCAGCTGGCGCCACGTCCGCTGCTGCAGCTCTCGAGCCGCGTGGGCCTGCTGTGCGTGGGTAGTAGGCTGGCAGCATGCTTTGCCCATCTGGGTACTGAGAGCCGACGGGGACCGCCGCTTGCAGGCCGGCCAGGTGGGCCGCTCTCAGCGCTCGTTGGGCCTTACGCAGGTCAGTGGCCCCAACGCCCGCCAGGGTGGGGGCTCCGTGCTCCTCGGGCGTGTTAAGGCACACCGTTAGTCTGTTGTGCGCCTGTATCCTCTACTGTGATGCCCATTCTGCGCAGGTGCCCTGCCAGCTTGGAGGCCGCCACCAGGTGTGTGCCATCTGGCTCCACCAGCTGTACCAGGGACGTCACCCCAGTCTCCAGCAGAGGTAGGAAACGGATGGCAGGCACCTGTGTTTTCACCCCCAGGGTCGTGATGCAGCCTATCTAGCAGTTGGGAGAGCTCCGTGCCTGGCAGCTGGTACCACCGTGCATTACCTTCCCCGGTAAAGAGCATCAAGGTGCCGCCTGCCGCCGCCAATAGGGTGAGCGTGCGCATCAGGCTGCAGTGGACCAACCTGTTGGCGCGCTGCACGTTCAGCACCCCACCTACTTTTTGAATTTGTGCAAAGTCCCTGCTTGGCAAAGTCCTTGATGCGTGGCAGCAGGTCCTGCCTCCATGCCCTGGTTATTCAAGTGCTGCTGCAGTTCTGCTGCTGCCACCATGTGCGTGCCAGCCGGTTCTACTAGCTGTGCAATGCTCGTGAATCCTGCCTCCAGGAGTGGTAAGAAGCAGGACCGTGGCATCTTCATCGTCTCCAGGTGAGCCAATTTGCCGAGCTCTGCGGTGCGCAGCTCGTGCCACTGTGCCTGCCCGTCAGCCTGGTACTGTGTCAGGCGGCCGCCGTGCGCCTGCAGTAGCGCCAGTGTGCCGCAGGTGGTCGGTCAGCACGACGTCTCTCGTTCCGTGTGCCCCTTGCACCTGCAGTTCGAGTAGTCGCCTCGTCACTGCTCCAAGTCTGCCCTTGTCGTTCCACGCGTCGGTGAGTTGTGCTGTCATCTCCGTGACGTACGATTTGAGCAGGGACGTCACTCCCACTCTCGCCCTGTCTCTGTCTTCCATCAGCATTGCCGTGGGGGTGCTCATGGGTAGGCTCATTGCGTGCTTTGCTGCCTGCGCTACCAGGCTGTCCAGTCAGGCTATGTCGCCTGTATGCCCCGGTGCTCAGCGAGTAGCCCATGTATGGCTTAAGCAGTGTGCTGACCAGCAGCAGCTTTTGTTTCCGTGATGCAGGGCACCTGATGATGTCCTCTGCTTTGTCTAATCGCCTTCTCTACTAAATGGGCCATCTGGTGCCGTCAGTTGAGAGAGGGGGTCACCAGCACGCCAAGGTATTTGTATGGTTGGTTGTGTGGGTGCTTAAACGGGATGTCTGCCCCTGCGATATGCACCCCTGCCAGCTGCCTCTGCAGTGCTGCCACTGTGTTGTGGTGGAGGGGCGCATCCAGCGCCCCGCTGTGCGAGCTGCCGTACAGCATGCCCGTCACCGCGCATTTCTTAGGGTTGATCTTCATGCCAGACCACTGCAGGAATTGGGTCACCTTGGCTGCCTGGCTCCCCAGATCCCGCACTGAGCAGGTGAGTGCAGCAAGGTCGCCTGCGTACCCCAGGCCACTGCAGGCAAAGCGTGCCCGGTCCTCTGCCGGCAGGCAGCCGTGCTTGTACCCCCTGCCGCCCTCGTGCAACCTGCGCAGTTAGGGCTCAATGAACAACAGGAACAGGAAGGGGGGCAGTGCATCCCCCTGCAACGTGCCTCTCTCTATTGCTATGCTGTTGGTGTCACCAAATGGGGTTTTTATGGTAGTGGCGGCGCCGATGTAGAGGTGCTGTACCACCTGTACTGCATGCCAGGGAAAGCCCATGTCCAACATCAGCTGGATGAGTTTGTCATGGTCCACTGTGTTGATTGCAGCGCCGAAGTCCACATACAGCAGGTAGATGTTCTGACACGTGTGTTGTGCATCCTCCAATGCGTTTAGCAGGTTGGTCAGCTGCCGGTGTGTATTCCGGCCCCGCCTGAAGCCTTCCTGCGAGTCACACAGGATCCTCTTCCTTTCTGCATACTTTGACAGCACGTCTGTGAGCATGCTGGTCCAGAGCTTGTAGATCGTGAGCATGAGACAGATGGGACGGTAGTTGGGTCTCCCTCCTTGCCCAATAGCACTGTCACACTTTGCTTCCACGCTGCTGGTGTCTCCCCCGTGATCCACATGGTGACGAACAGCTGGTGCACTGCCGCCAGCACCTCTTCCGGGAGGTGTTTGAGTAATTCATTGGGCACTGCGTCCGACCCTGGGGCCTTGTTGTTTTCCAGTGTCCGCAGGCGCTCCTTGAACAGCTGGAAGTCCTTCACTCTCGGCAGCAGGTCCTTCCAGGGCTCTGTCACCTTCACGTCCGTGGTGAGCCTGTATGGGTCCTCCGCTGCCCTGGGCGCCTCCCATGGGTAGTCACGGGGGGCAGTGGCGTCAGTGGAGAAGTGCCCTGTCTTGCCAGCAGGCGGCGCCCCTGATAGCCCCCGCATTGTATCCTCCAGGCTGCGCAGTTTGCTTGCTGCATCCGTGTGGATTTTTTTTGTACCTGGGTCTTTTAGCGCTTCGCTGCCGTTGGCAGTACCATGTTCTTTGCTGCTCAGGTTTCTGTGCCCCCAGCGTGGGGAGCGCGCATACCTGGCCTGCCAGGCCTGCGCCGCCTTGCGAGCCTGCTCCATCTGACTCTCCCTAACCCATTCCCTTCTCTCGGCTCTGTGGTCCTTCAGATACCGCCTCAGCGCCCTACCCAGCTTCTCGGGGATTGTGAGGGTACCTGTGCAGGGTGGCGGCTGCTGCGCCTCCTCTGCCTCTTGTTCTGGCTCCTCTGCCAGGTAGGCCCACACCTCATCGAGCGCTGCTTACACTAGCTGTGCAGATGCACCATCCAGCTCGCCCATCGTCCTCCTGTTGCTGGTGCCTTTGTTGAGCTCGGCCAGCATGGCTGCCTCCAGCTGCTGCCGCAGGTCCTCGGCACTTGCTGTGCCTGTCTCCGAGACCCTGTCCAGCTCCTGGACCCCAATCTTGGCCAGGCAAGTCTTCCGCCGCAGCGTCCGCACCTGCCGCTGCACCCAGCGCCGGCTGCAGTGCCTGTCTGTGGGAACCATGGTGGCGCACACGTCCATGGCGTGCCTCACTGCAGCCTCCAGTATGGCGTTGATTGGCGCCGCAGCTTCCTCTACTGCAGTGGTGGGGTTGTAGATGCCTGCCATGTGCAGGTGGCGAGCCATGGCTGCTCTGTATGTTGCCGGGTCTGTTGTCCCTGCTGCCTCAGCTGCTGCTGCTTTGTGTGCCCTCTGCACTGCTGCAGATGTGTCGTGCACGCGCCTCATCTGCCCGGCCAGTCCGTTCACACTCAGGTGTGCTGTGAGGGAGGGCTTAAGCCGGATGAGCTCACTTTTCACAAAACTGTTTGAACTTCCTTTGAGCTGTCCTGTGGGTGCGTGCCTCTTGGGACGGCAGCATGTACCCCAGCGCTTGTTGTGGCACCGTCACCAGCAGCGGCTCGTGGTCTCCATTGCCTCCCATGAGAGGCACGTGAGCCTGCGCCGCTTCCCACACGCCCCTTGCTGCAGGGTCGGCAGGCATACCAGGAGGTCATGCACTCGGCTCTGTACTGGTGTGCCTGCCTCCCCCAGGTGATGGTACGTGTACCGCCTGTGGGCTGGCTGGGCTGGGTTGTCAGAGAATCCGCCTGCAGGTGCCAGCTGCGGTCGCCAGCTCTCTGTATTGCAGGTCGGTCGCCCTGCATGTGCCTGTGGACCTGTCACTGTCTACTAGTGTGGCGTTCATGTCGCCTCCTATCAGGAGGGTCGTTGCCTCCGACTCGCAACGCTCTTTAGCAGCCAGTATGTATTCACTAAGGAGCGCGCGCATGCTGCTGTCCTCTTCTGCAGGTGGGGTGTACACTCCCAGTATCTCAAGGGGGCGCCCCCCTGGCGGTTGCAGCCGCACATGGCATGCATACCCCTGCAGCCCATCAGGCGCCTGCACCACCTTGAGGCTGCCCCCGACGGTGTGCTTGTTGAGCGCCGTCACTAGCATGCCGGCCTTCCTTTCGCTGGCGTGGTTCGTGCGCCGCATGCGCCCTCCACCTGGCACCAGGCTGAAGGTGAGCTTGTGTGTTTTGCCAAGCAAGGGCCATAGCCCATTCTTTCGCCTGCCTCCCTCATTCAGCCCCAGTTCTGTGTAGATGGCTATGTCGGGTGCCCGCCTCTCCCCTATGTCCTCCACATCCAGCAGGGCGCTGCCGCCCCCGCCTCTGCCCAGGTTGTAGACACAGAATGTGAGCTCACTGTCTGTGTGCCCCGTGCTGCAGGGTGCTGTCGAGGCTGATGCATGCTTTTTGTGCGGCGCTGGCGGCGGCTGCGTAGCGGCCCTGGCAGGTGCCTCTTCTGGCGTGCCTTCGGCTGCTCTTTGTAGCAGAGCTCGTGCCTGGGCAGCACGTGCCCTTTCGGCCGCCCTGACGGCTGCTGCAGCCGTCTCAGCACGCGGCAGACTGCTGCATGCTTGGTCAGCTTGGCCTGGCGCTGTTGTGCAGCTGTGTGTTTGTCTCCCCTCTTTTGTGTTAAGAAGGCTTTAATGCTCAGCTGCCGGGAGGTCATCGCTGCTGGTGGTTTGGGCTTGTCGCAGGGGTTTGCAAATGTGGCGACTGGCAGCTTCGTTGGCTCATCTACCGAGGGTGTGGTGCAAGCTTCTTCCTGTTGCCCTGATAGGGGTCGCGCTTCTGCCAAACCTGCCCGTGCTAGCAGTGCTAGCTTGCGCTTGCCGCTGGTGTTTTGCATGACCGTGGCCGCCACTGCACTTGCCCCAAGGTTGAGCCACGTGCACGCCCCTGGGGTTGCCATGCTCTCGAAGTCAGGTGCACTGAAGTCCTTGATATGTGTGCCATCCCCAAGTCGAGCCCTGTAGTATGTGGCCGAGTCGGCCATCAAGTGCAGGAGGCAGCGAAGTCTGAGCGCCGCCCAGCCGTGCCGCTCCGACCCCACCGTTGAGAGTAGTAGGGAGTGTTGGTTGCAATTACCGTCTGCACCCGTCTGCTTGACAGCTAGCTCTCTTCCTTGTGAGAAGGGGGCATGGGCGAAAGTACTCAGCCCGGTGGCTTTCAAAGAGCATGCTGTCGGGGAGGTGCGCAGCAGCGTCAACTGTGCGTGCCTGCACCCCGCTCACCGGCGGCAGCAGGTCCTCAATGCTGCAGGCCAGGGCCTTCATTATGGGATGGTTCCATGCGTGGCTGGATGTCTGCATCCCTTCATGGGTGCGGTCACAAGGCATGGCCTGCACCAATGCTGCTGTCTCCCTGAGGATGCGCAACACTTCCTGCCTGTGCAACCCGGTCACTTGCTCCCAGCCACCTGGCCACCTCCTCTGCGTCTCCATTTGTAGGTACATGCCCTGGGTTCTCTTCTGCATCTCCACTCAGCAGGAGAAGCATGCGTGCTATTGTGCTCATTGCGTGGGGGTACTCGCTGGCGGGCTGCCACTGGGCACCCGCAGTGGGGATGGTGGTTACGCATGCGGCGGCTGCGGTAGTGGCGGCAGCAGCAGTGGCTGCCGACAGGCCGGTTGCATACGCTGAGTGCAGGCCGGGTGCGTGCGACCGAGAAGGGCAGAGGGAGCTGGGCTGCGGTGTGAGCAGGTTAGCCACAGCAGTCTGCAGGCCCGCGGCGGCAGCAGCGGCAGCGGCAGCGGCGGAGGCAGCTGCCACTGGGCCGGTTGGCCCTGCAAGCGCGGCAGCGTAGCTTGCTGATCTTTGCTGGCTAACCCAGATGGACCCCACTTCTCCACCGCTTTTGCTCACCCTCAAGCCATGCACGACGAGTAGAGTGCTTGGGATGCTGCTGTGTGCAAGACTTGCAGAGCGTCAGTGCAAACAGCAGAAGAATGAGACACGTATCAAACGGCAGGCATGGGGGACGACGCAAGTACAGGGCTGCTGCAGGTTGGTGGGCATATCAAACGGCAGGCATGGGGGACGACGCAAGTACAGGGCTGCTGCAGGTTGGTGGGCAGGGCAGGTTACAGCGTTCGAGAGGCAGAGGCATGGGCATCGGGGGCAAAATTTGGCACAGATTGGCACAAATTGGGGGCATTGGTACGGGGCAGGCGCTCAAGCACAAGGGGGCTCGAACAAAATCGGGGGACTGGCAGCATCGACCAAAAGAAAACAGAAATAAGGCTGGCAGAAGGGCGAGGCAGAACCTGACCCTCCCAGGGGGAGAGGAGCTCGACAGGCCAGGGGGAGAGGGGAGCAGGGCCACGCCGCACCACACTCAGGCCTGCTTCTGCGGCCGCGTGTTGCACGCGCCGGGGCGTGCTGCAGGCGTCGCTTCACGGGCCGCTCCTAGCGGCGCTGCTGCGGCTGCGCCTGCTGTTTCAGCAGGGCAGTCAGCAGCGCGGTGTGCTGGCTGTGCATCGCCACCAGCAGCTCTGACTTTGCCGTGACCAGTGCCTTCTCCTGGTCGTGCAGGCCCAACTGCAGCGCAGTCTGCAGCGCAGCCTGCCCGGTCTGCAGCGCAGTCTGCCCGGTCTGCAGCACCGTCTGCCCGGTCTGCAGCGCCGTCAGCCCGGTCTGCAGCGCTTCTACCCTGCTGCCCAGCTGGATCACCCAGATGACAGGCACGGCGATGCCTGCCAGCACAGTGACAACCCCACCGGGAATCGGCAGCCCGGCGGCCAGGGTGGAGACCAGGGTGTTCTTAGCGGGAGCCGCTGCCTGCAGGCAGGGCAGGCAACAGTAGAGGACGCACACTTCAGTATGCAGCGCAGGTTGGGACACAGGGCATGCTTGCCTGGCGCCGGCACCGTGCGCTTGCACGAAAGTGGGGCATGCACTTGCGGCAGCGGGGACTGCGCTCCAAAACTCGGCCCTGTAATCCCACCATCAGTTCCCCTGCTGTGGTGCGCACCTCTGGGGCCACAAAGATGGTCTCCTGCTGTGTGCGCGGCACGTCGCCGCCCTCGCCGCCCTCGCCGCCCTCGCCGCCCTTGCGGTGCCAGCCGCCGGCACCGCCGCTCCCACCGCCGCCGCCTGCCGCCACCTCAGCGGCCCGGGGGGCACGTGCGCCCATGGGTGTGAGCCATGGCTCCTCACCACCTTTGCCCAGGGCGGAGAGCGGCCGGCTGCGCCCAGCGGCGCCC
The DNA here is from genome assembly GCA_029339195.1 of Micractinium sp. NFX-FRZ. Lineage (NCBI taxonomy): Eukaryota > Viridiplantae > Chlorophyta > Trebouxiophyceae > Chlorellales > Chlorellaceae > Micractinium > Micractinium sp. NFX-FRZ. The sequence goes on along the minus strand of JAPTJF010000088.1, from coordinate 29,450 downwards.
GAGCCCCGCTGCGCTCGCGGCTTCTTCATGGCAGCTTGCAGGGGCGGAACGCAGCAAGAGCGGCCGTGCAGGCTGGTCGTGGAGGTCAGCGGCCCCACGGGGCGCAGGGAAGAGGCCATGGAGCCAAGGGCTTCGAGGAAGGCGTTCAGTGCTACAGGATGCTCGTTGCAGTTCCGGACGAAAGATAGTGACGGCCTGAGCAACGAAAGAGCAGCAGTCCCATTGAGACTGCTGGCAAGCTTAACAAACCACAACACATTGCTGCAGTGCCCCACGCCGGCATCCCCGTGCATCATTCTTGTGCCGGTGACAGACAGTGGCTTGTGTTACACTGGTTTTGATGTCATGTGAAGAGAATCGGCGAGTATCAGTCACATAGAGGTCAAGGTCAAAGGAAAGAAGGCAGCAAAGCAGAGCGGAGCATGAGAGCTGAGGAAGCAACAAACGAAAGCAGGGAAGCGTCGAGAACGGGGTGGCACAGGAAGGAGGGAGTGAGCTGTATCTACCAATCCCACAAGCAGGCAGCACAAGAAGTACCAGAAGCAGAAGCAGGGCTGCTGAACGGCGGTGAGCTGCGGGCTAGAGTAGCATGCAGCCTTGAACTTGATCCTTAAAAAGCAAGCCATGGCAGGCCTCATGCCCTCTAAAGCTCGTCTTCCGCCCGCAAGTACTCTCCGCAGTCTGCCTGGTGGAAGACGACGATGGCGTTGGGGTCTGCGCTGCGGCACTCCGACGTCGACTTGGCAGTCACGCCAAAGCCCAGTGGGACATCTGCGGCAGCGGCAGCACAGGGCAAGAGCTGGTGATATAGTGACCATTTGGGAAGTGACAACCAGCAGGCCACCTGTGCAGCTAGCTCCGCAAACATGCACCCACGTGCCCGCACGCGCAGAGCACCACACGAGCTTCAGCACAACATGCCCAGGCAGCGTAGCAGCAGCTCTCCCAGCACACACACAAACACAGCCCCATGCTGTCTGGGTATGCGCCTAACGCACACACAGGCAGCACAGCAGCGCCACACCAGCACATATAGACACAACACCCTGGCTGCTGCGTCTGCTCACCCGACATGCTGTACACTACCACCCCCGTGTATCCGGGCGTGTTCTCCGTGATGCGCCCCAGCCCGTTTTTGAGCACGTGGTTGCCATACAGGAACTGCATCTCCGCAGACGGCTTCACCCACACCTGCAGGGCAGAGGGGCAGGGCGGTGCAGGCGGGGGAGGCAGAGTGAGCGCCTACTGGGCGCGGGAGAAGAACGTGTGCCAGTCAAGGTGACGGAGACTCCAACGGAAGAGGCAGAAAGGCAGATGTAGCGGAGCAGTGAAGGAGGCGCTGAGCGCCGGTCCAGAAAAATAAAAATGCAAGAGTCAACGCCCGTGGCCCCCCCACCCCCCACCTCCCTTGCAGGGCTGGCCAAATGCAAGGAGCAGCCCTCAGTCCAAGTGTTGGTTGTTATATTGTTCCACACGTTGTGGATTCGGGTTGAAGACTGAATTTGAGTTGCATCAACGGGCTTGCAGGCCGCACATAGCAGCTGACATGTGAATGCAAAGGATCTTGCAGGCAGCAGGTAGCAGCCGAAATGCAATGTGCAAAGGAGCTTGCACGCAGCAACTAGCAGCTGACATGCAGTTTGCAAGGGAGCCAACGGTGCTCAAGCAGTGCATCGGCAGATGCTGGAAGAGCTGTGGCCTCAGTCCAAGTGTTGGTTGTTATATTGCTCCACACGCTGTGGATTCGGTTTGAAGACTGAATTTGAGTTGCATCAATGGCCACGCTTGCAGCAAGTCAAGGATGAGCGTGCAGAGGGGCGGGCAGGCCCTGCATTGCAGCATCCCTCCTCTCCAAAGCCGCCCCCTCCCTCACTGTTCGATCCTCACGCTGCGGGTCAGCCTCCCTGGGTTTTAGAACTAAAATCCTCCTACTGCCTGCCCCGAGCCAATGTCGTCAACCGTGTTCTGGGATTCACTTCATGAACCAACAGCAAGCCGTCCTGCCCAGCGCACGAACTGTTCAATCGGCCCACCTTGTACTTGGCGTACTGGGCCAGCAAGTCGAGCGCCCCAATGGTGATGCGGAACTTGCCGCTGTGCGTGAACTTGCCGATGCAGGTGCCCAGGGACACCAGCTTGTCACGCGCCACCTGCACAGCGAATCAGCAGGCAAAAGGCGGAATGCAAGCAAAGGTGGAATGAGCAGCAGGAAGGGAGAGGTTCCCAACCGGTGCGTGCACGCTCAGAGCGAGACCTGCCCAGGTGGCGCAGCCCTGCTTGTGAAGTGCCCCACTCAGCATGCATGTGCTCTCTCAAACCCCAGGGCCCCGCCACGGTGCAGGCCCAAACGCCCCAGCCCGAGCCGCCACCGCTGTCAACGAAAGCTGCTTCGTCACAAATCCTCTCTCGCTTATGCCAACAATAACATAGGCAGCCTGCAGAGCAACTGCTTGTCCTGTCTCGGGTAACTTCCCAACAACCACCCCCAGCCTGCCGCCCTCACGTTGGTGGCGCGCCGCATCATGTCCTCCCGCACATAGAACACGCGGTTCTTCTGCAGGCGCAGGCAGCACGGCGTCTCCCCTTGCTGCACCAGCGCTTTGATGTTCTTCCCGATGAACTTGTGCAGCTTCTCAAACACCACCTTTGTCTCATCCTCTGTCAGCGGCCGCACTGCAGGGGAGGGGATGGACAAGGGTGGGGCCCCGAAAGCGTCAGGTCAACAGCCAAGCAGCAGAGGGTGTAGACGGGGTGGGCGGCAGCAGGTGGCATGGAGGCTGCGAGCCCGCAATGGCACACTGCATTCCTGTGTGCAACATCGGCCCTCTGAAAGCCACACACAGCCTTCTGTGATGCCCCCCCCTGATGGGCAGGGGCGAAGGGTCGTTGGCAGCGGCCGCCGTCTCTGCCGCCGCCAGCCATGCATGCGAGCGGGCGGTGGACTTGCGGCCACCTTGCTTGCGTGCCAAATTGTTCTTCAAACACGCACTCACTTGTGTCCCAGTGTTGCGCCGGCTATGCGGCGGCGCGAGAAGGCTGGGTGCCCCGCTGCGGCCTGACGCGGCTGCTGTATGTCAGAGATCACAGTTAGATGGGGTAACCAATGTCAGGTCGGTCCGTAGAGGTGCACGCTCAGCCAGTGCATGTGCGGTGCGGTGTCGCAGCCGAATCGCGTGCGCTGTCGGCCTTATAATTGCATGTGCCGATCACTTGCAAGCGAGGAGGAAGAAGCAGTTACTGCACAGCACAGCAGTCCCCTCGCCAGCGTGACATCGGGGGAAACAGGGGGCGGGAATGCCGGACAGCGTGGCGTAAAGCGCAAATTGCTTCATGCGCTTCCTTCCAATCACAATCGCTGCCACACACCCGCGAAAGGCGCCCAGGGCAGGCGGGGCGCGCGGGATCGCTTCAAGGCGCCCCGCAGTCACGGCAGTGAGCTCTGCGGCCTCTGCGGGCTTGGAAGGATGTCATCGCAATTGAGAATGTGCGTGGGTCCAGCAGGCAAGCCGACGAGGGCTTGTGACTTGGTTGGCCTGTGCCGCCGCCCGCCCCTGCGCCGCCCGCCTGCCCTGGCGGGGGCGCCTGATGTCAACACCCTGTGCTGCAGCTGCAGGCTCTGCACGTGCTGAACATGGAGCAGCTGGTGGTGGGGATGGCCACCGGTGGCTGCACATGCAGCCCGCGCCTGGCTCCGCTCTCGCCCCACCCCACAACTCCTCCCCGCCTTGCACCCGGGTGCATCCTGCTCACCTGTCGCTGCTGCTCCTGCTCCCTGTAGTGCCAGGGTAACCCTCAGGAAAGCCTCCAGGCATGCACCAAGGCAGCAGCAGCGGCAAGAGGATCACCGAACAGCGGTGGCGGCAGCAGTAGCAGCAGCGGCCACCCCCACCGCCCCGCCACCTGCCTCCTTACTCAAACAACTTCTTCAAGGTCGGCCTCAGCAGTGCCTGCGGTGCCGGCATGGGTGCCCCTTTGTGCCTGCATCCCAGCTGTTCGCACAAGTGCTGGCAAGCTGAGCTGCTGCCATGCCCCTGCTGAGCTGCTGCCATGCTCTCCCGACTCCGCCCCGCCCCGCTGCACGGAACCCGCCCCTTTGCCTATGCGCAGGTGCTGCCACCAGGCTCCTTCTGCACCAACGGAGAGCAGGCGGCACAGCGAGCAGCCGGTGCAGCAGCGGGGCGGCTCATATCTGCAGATTGCGGGAGACCTGGAAGCGTGAGCGGGCGGCTGACCAGCTGGCCGCCAACCTGTACGAGCTCGTCTTCACCTCGGGAGGCCTGGGCTTTGTGCTGGGCAACGACGGCGTGCTGCTGCGGGTGAGCTTTGGGGTTTTTGTGAGGGTTGATTTGCTACTTTGGCACTGAACTGGACTGTGGGTGCTGCATAGGTGAGTGCCCGACGGCTTGGGCTTTGTGAAGGGCGATGGCGGCGGGCCGCTCAGTGCGAGCTTATATTTTGCAACTTCCCCAATTGGCTGGGCTGTGGATGCGGAATGTTAAAGGTGCTGCGGCAAGGAGAACCTTCTTGTTATTGTATGGGCTTGTCGAGTTGTGCCCGCTGCATTGTCCATCACTCCTGTGCCCTTTGTGCTGGGCAACAGTCACTTGCGTGCCACTGCGAGTGAGTTGTTGGGCAGCTGCGAATTGCTGCCGCACGGCCTAGCGCTAGTGAGCTGCAACACAAGCATGACCCTGAAGCTGGCCCCTTTCATTCATTACCTTCATGCTGCAGAAAATCGTGGAGGGTGTGCAGCTGACCGGCCGGCGGCAGACTCCTGTTTGCCTGTTTGTGCTAATGGGGCTGTCCTTCCCCTCGTGCCCCACATTAGCAACCCCAGGCCTGCCTAATCAAGCATCACATCTACTTTTAATGCGTTTTGCTGGCATGCAGGGACTACAGCAAGCTGCTGGAGAGCAAAGGGGAGCGGCCGCTGAGCGTGCGGCGGTGCGAGACGGTTGAGGAGGTGCTGCGGGAGGCAGACGTGAGTGCTACAACGAGTCGTGTTTAAAGCATTAGGTTGTGGGTACAAGGCTGGAGGAGGGCTGCGGAAGGCAGACTGAGGATGAATTCGAGTTGACTGCATCTTTAATCTGCAAGTGGTTGGCCTGTATCGCAGCCTGGACGCCGCCTCGCGGCACCTGATAACCGCTGCTCCTTCGCCCTGCACCCCTGTGCCTCTCCTCCCTGCCTTCACTGCTTGTCTCGCTGGTGGTTGGTCTGCATTGCATGCTGGCCGGGACGAGGGCGGCTCGGCACCCCTTCAACGTTTTCTCTCTCCCTGCTGTTGCCGCTGCTTGATTTTGCAGGTGCTTGATTTGCACTGCAATTTTCGGTTACACATGCCGCACCTGATTTCCTCCTACCCCTCGCCCACCTCCTACCTGTTTGTGACATGTGTTTACAGGTGGTCAGCCTGCACTGCAACCTGGACGACAACACGCGGCACCTGATCAACACGGAGCGGCTTGGCATGATGAAGTCCGACGCTGTGCTGGTCAACGCTGCTCGGGGGCCCGTGATTGAGGAGGCTGCGCTGGTGGCGCACCTCAAGGCAAACCCTAACTTCCGAGCAGGTGCGGCCGGGGCGGTGTCTTGTTGTCGTGTTTGTTTTTCCTACCTTTCCTCTTGGGGCCAGGGTGTTTGGGCAGCGGCGGTTGTCTGGCAACAAGGAAACCGATGCCGCGCTGTTCAATACTACCTGGGGTCCCATCACGGATGGGGCCACACTGCTCACGCTGAGGTTGGTAGTTGTCCACTGGATGGCTGTGTTGAGAGGTGGGTGAATGCAGGGCAGGGGCTCAGCCGGCCTGAGTGGGCAGCAGGCCTGAAAGGTGGGTGACATGAGGAACTTAAGGTGGGTGGTGTAGGGCCAAGCGAGTGCACACACACATCTACTGGCAAGGCTTGAGGGGCAAAAGAGGCACCTGGCAGGCTTGCGTGCAGGCATGTGTGCAGGCAGGCAGCAGTTGAGGCCCGTCAAAACCGAGCAGGGGCAAAGGCAGGCCTTAGCGATCTCACGGTTCCATGTGGAACGGCCGTCGCTCACAGAAAAGCGTTGAAATAAGAGTAGCGGGCCCGCTTACTCCAACGTTGCTCTGTGCCTCCTGTCAATTCTTTCGTGATGTCTTGATGGCCCGAGGTCCACAGGATTAGCTAGCCATGGCCCCTGGTTTGCACCACTTGCCTTAACACATGGTCGTCACGTTTTGCTGGAAGAATTTGGGTAGGTTACTGTGCAAGCTCACATGCACCCTTGGCCCTCTGACACTCCCACCGAGTTCCATTCCTCCCTACAGGCCTGGTCGTGTTTGAGGATGAGCCAGCCATGGCCCCCGGCCTGGCCGACTGCCCTAACGCCGTCATCGTGCCACACATTGCATCAGCCACTCTGTGGACGTGCGCCGGCATGGTGCGTCAGTAGGTTTGCTTGTACAAAGTGTTTGCGTGATTGATGGTTTTGGGGCACCATGCCACACGTTGCACACGCAGTCCTGCCGACGCGCTTCACCCCCTTGGCTTGCCCCGTATTCCCTGGCAGGCCAGTTTGGTGGCTGCATTGTGGTGACGGCCAAGTTGCAGGGCCGCCCACCAGTGCACTACATCCTTCTCCCGTCTCCATCTCTCCCTCACCAGTTCCACCTCCGTTGCACCCTGCTGCCCCACCCCTCCCTCTGCAGGCCACTCTGGCTGCCTGCAACGTGGCGGCCACGCTGCAGGGCTACCCCGCGTGGAACCGCCCGGACGTGCTGCCTTTTGTGGACGGCGAGTTCAGCGCTATCCCTAAGGCAGCACCCAGCATTGTCAACGCAAAGGAGCTGGGTCTTACCATGGCCTGAGCTGGCCCGGCGCCACTCTCTCAGCACCTGCCCATTCTTGGAGCTGACCTGGCCACGGCGTGAGGTGCACTGCCCAAGCATCTGGCGCAAGCTGCAGGCTGGTGGGCATGACGCGCAGGCTGGGCAGGCAGTGTGCGCTGGATGAGCACAAGGCGTGCAGTGCAGCTGCGGGCGTGCGGGCAGTGCTCACCAGGCGCTCATCCCCAGCGAGACTACCCCTGTCTGCCGGCTGTGCGTGCGTGGCTGCAACCAGTGCCCTTAGGGCAGCCATGCGCCCGCCTCAGTGCCTAACAATGTCCAACCTGCTAAGCTTTGCTTTGCTTCTCAGTGCCTCCCTAACTCCCCCACCCTTTCATGTTCAACACTCTGCTGTCAGACCACCTCGCCGCACTGCCGTCCCTCCTTTTGTGCCGCGATTTTCCCTGCACTCCCTGAGCCCCATTCAGCGCCACTCCCTGTAAGAGTATGGCTATCCCTTCCACGAGGGACTTGAGTGTCTGCCCGCTCATCAGTGGGTGTGCAAATCACATGACAGCTTTCCCTGCAGTTTGACCAGGAGGGCGCATGGAGTCACACGTCTGCGAATTTCTTGCCAAGGTGGTTTCCAAAGAGGCCCTAGGGGGAACTGGATGCTCAATCAGGTTGAGAGAGGAGTTTGCCTGGTCTGCGCATGACGCCTCACCCAAGAAGCATGCTTGCAATGTGAGGGCCTGCTCGTCATCCCCCCTTGTCACACACCGCCCTCAGGCCTGCGTGATGCAACCGTGCACAGGGTGCCAGCTCTCGTTTTGGAACTGCCGAGCCCCGGGAGGGCCCCCAGGGGGTAGGGGAAGGTGCCTTGTTGTGGTTGCGAACCCCTATGCAGACCGTTCAGTAGGGAGGAAACGGTCTGCATTGGTGTGCAGACCACGCTGACAGGCACAAGCAGTCCCCATCCCTCGCCAGTGCCCCGTTCTGCTCGAATCCTCTGCTGCTGTCATGTGCTTGCGTCATTTATGCAGTGTTGCCACATCGCTCCCCTGTGTTACATCGATGCAAGCACTCGCAGCTGCCTCGATCTTCATTTGCTTAGCTAGCGTGCTGGCGCATGTAGATGCTCGTGAGAGGGGTAAGCTGAACGACATCGCCGAGCCGAGGTGGGCCACGTGGTTGTGACCGCCGGCCCGGCAGCTAGTCAGCAGGCGTGCAGTACAATCACGCTGCAGGCAGCCACGCTGCGCCGCACCCACCTACAAGCACCATTCCTGCTCCATGCAGCCGTATGTCAGTTAAGAGCAGTGCGGAATCAGGTGCATCAGGGCACCGTGCGGGGGCCGGCTGCGACTGCTGGGCAGTGGGTGCTGGGCAGTGGGTGCTGGGGGAGGATTGCGCGGCAGTGCAAGGGCCATACAGTGCTGTTAGGGGCGTCCAGCTAGATGTGTGGGGGTGGCTGGGCCAAAGAGGAAGGCCTGTGAGAGCAGCGCTGGCGCTGCGGCGGTTCGCCCGTCGGTGCTGCGCTGCGCTGCGCCCGCCTGGCCCAAAATGTTTGCCGCCGTCCCACCCTTCTCCTTCATTTCGGACCTTCCTTCCGCACCTGCAGCGGCCTGCCACGCCCTTCCGAAGAGTCTCAACGCCCTGCTCAAGGAAACCAGCCAACAACATGGCGACCGCCGCCCGCTCCACGCACTTGGGGACCATCCCTTCCTGGACCATCCGCCGCCTCACCATCAGCCCCAGCTCCGTGCCTGGCGCCAGCGCCAGCAACGCCCGCGCCGCCTTCAAAGGCTTTGGGGAGCTCTTCGGGGTCGCGGGGCGTGGCTCAGCCCTCGCACTCGCTCATACGCCTCCCTTGGCTCCGCCGGCAGGGACGCCTGCTGGCCGCTGCCGCCCAAGCACCGCCGCCAGCAACTGCGCACTGCCCCGCTCCCCTGCAGTGCGCACGGTGGCGGCCCGCATCTCGACCTCCTCAACCTCCACCTCGACCTCCAGCTCGCCCGCTGCGCTGCGCCCCGCCTTTGGCGGCCCGCTCAAGCTGGGTGAGTGGGGAGGGGCACCGGGTGCAACATGCGCAACCAACCGCCGGTGGACTCGGTGGCTGCTCCAGCTTGTTGGCCCTGTTGCCGCCCCGCTGCCGCCCGCCTGCACCCGCTCACGCCACCTCCCACTGCGTCATCCCCGCGCAGGCATCAGCCCCGGCGGAGTGCGCTGCGTGCTGGTGCTGTCTGCGGCGAGCATGTGGTCGGTGCTGTGTACGAACCCGCTCGAGTGCTTCACGCTGCTGGCCTGCTGCGGCGCTATCGTGATCGGCATCATCAACTTTTTCAAGGACATTATCTCCAAGGAGACTGCGCTGCGAGACTCCATCAACGCGCTCAGCACCAGCCTGTCCGCCAAGCTCGACACCAAGTTTGACAGCCTGTCCGCCAAGCTCGACACCAAGTTTGACAGCCTGTCCGCAGACATCGCCGCCGTGAGCACAGACGTTGCGCGCCTGGAGGTAGGTGGGCCAAGAATGGGTGGTGGGGCTTCGTCCAGCACCCTCCCAACACGCATCAATGGTTGTTGGCACAATGTGTGTTCCGCTCGTGTTTGAATTGAAGACAACGTGAGAGGGCCCAGGAGGGCTGGAACACACTAAAAAGGAGGAAGTGAGGTAAAAAGGAGGAAGTGAGGGGCGCACGCCCTGTGGCCGCGTGTTCCCGCAAACAATTGCTGCGGAGATAGAAGAATTGGTTGATTTCGACCATCTGGGTCCCTCTGCTGCAGGGCATCACCAAGACGCTGTCTGACACGACAGTCACCCTGCTGGACGCTGCACTGCGCAAGTAGCAGCAACAGCCTTTTGTGTGCCGGCAGGAAGTGAGCGCTGCTCGCCCCGAGCCACCTTCGGCTACACAAGCGCTGCCCCGCCCTACCCCGATTCTTTGGATTTGATGATTTGTACAACCATGGCTGCTGTTGTCCCCGTCAGCATGCCAACTGCCAGCTTGTGATCACCACCCCTTGAGCACTGCCCTTGTATTTGTCGCACTCTTGCCTGTGCCGCGCCTGTCCTCCGTCATGTCTGTCGAGAGCTGTACGTTTCAAACCGACAAGCTGGGCGGCAGAAATACAGGGCGAGGGATATGTGTCGCGTTCCGGAGCGAGGATAGTTAAACGGGTTTAAGCAACGTGGGTGCTGGCAGCCAACACGCCCGCAAATCCATGCCAGGCAGCACAGGCCTGGTAAAGTGGCAGCCAGCACTGCGTCGCACATGTGCGCTTGCAGGCTTTGTGCGTGGCAGGCGTTGCTGCAGCCTGGAAGCCTGTAACGCCGCTGGCCATAGGCGTTGCTGTGCAGGCCACTCCCACTGGGTCCCAGTGGGAGTCCTGCCATGCAGAGCGTGCTGCCTGCCCCCCAGTCGTGCGCTACATCTTGTTGGCGCTGCCAGTTGTGCCCTCTCTCACAAGTTACAAATGCTTTCCAGCAGCTCTGGCTGCTTCCGACTCTGAAAATTTCAAAGGGCAAGGACGGATGGCTGTGGGCAGATCAGGGGGGCGGTACGTGTGTACAGGCGTAGATAGAGGAACAACAACACGTCAGGCGGGCAAACTGGGGGCGGGAAGCAATGCCATTCTGGGGCCTGGCCAGCAACAGCTGTGGTTGGGGAGCGGGTGCAGAACAGACCGTCTATGCTTAGCATGCATGCATGGCGTTGCGGGGCAGCGGGGGCCAAAAAGGGAGGGCGGAAGGGGCGGGCATGTGGGGTGCCGAGATGTGTGGAGTGGCGACGACAACGGCGCTAGGGCGAAGCGTGGCGCAGCCATCGCTCAATCAAAAACCCATCCAGCATCCAGCTAAGCTTGGCCTATCCGCACCAGCCTGCTGCACTGCCGTGCGACAAATCGAGAGCTGAAGGGAGGAATCGGACGGGCCTTTGGGTTTTGGGGTTTCTTTGGGTAGGTTTGGTTGGGTTCATGGCGGGACACTGAAAAAGGGTGGCGTGGGGTGGGGAACAGCGGGGGAATCAATGGCGCGAGCGCAGGGGGTGGGGAGTAGGGCTGGCACAGGGGGGTACGGGCAGAGGCGGGTTGACTTGCGGGATGAATGGCCACCACTGGCTGGCCGCCCCTGCTGCACAAAATGCTTGCAACAGGAGGGCAAGGTCGGCGCGCGGGGTGGGCAATGAATGAATGACGGGACGTGAAAGTGAGTTGGTGAGCCAGCATGGCTGGATGCAGTGCCCGCCGTACGCAGCAGGCCGCTGCTTGGCGCTCCCGCTGACCGTGAAACTAAAGCCGGGCTGGCAGCCAGCAGCGGCGCAGAGCAGGGCTCGGGCTGTGAAGGTGATATGCCCAGGGGAGCTGAGCTCTCGCAGGGTGTGCAGGCATTGTGCCTAAATTGTGGCAGGCGGCTCTAGAAACCAGGCACGTGGCGCGGGCGATGCCTGGGTGCGGGGTGGACGGCCACTAGGCCGCTATGCAGCGCAGGTGATGCCCAGCAGCGACATGACCTCCAGGCACTGCTGCAGCTGCCCCTCCGGGCCCGGCTGGTAGGCCGTCATGCTCTGCAGCATGCGCAGCCAGGCAGGCACGAGCCCCAGCGTCTGCCGCGCGCGCAGCAGGCAGGCGGCGGCCACCAAGGAGGGTCGGAAGTGCGCCAGGGCGGGGTTCAGGGAGGCCTTGCGCACCAGGTCGACCGCTGACAGGGCCATTACCTGCATGAGCTGGCACTTCTCCAGGGCCTGAGGAAAACGGGCAGGGAGGGGCGGGAAGCGGGTGGGCCAGGAAGGGAAGCGTGTAGGAGTTGAGAGAGGGAGGGAGGGAGGCGGCGTGGGGAGGAAGGGAAACGGTGGGAGCTGGGTGCTGCCGCTGAGTGAGTCAGCGGTGCGGCACGCAGCTGAGCGGGAAGAGAGGGTCCGCTGTGGGTGCGCCGTGCCGGACAAACCGCCCCCGGCAGCGCAGCCCCATTGGCACCCGACCGTCTGCATGGGGCTGCAGCCGCCTGCCACGCCACACAAAACAAGCGCACTCTTCCCACTGATGCAGGCAGACACCCTCCGTGCTTGCCCCTGCCCACCACATGCGTGCGTCAACCCACCACCACACACACACATCACACCAACAACAGTCACGTCCCCGCTCACCAGCAGGTTGCAGCCCAGGCGCTCCAAGTAGGGCTGCAGCACGCGCAGCGCGGACACAGCGCCTGTGTCGCCACCCAGCACGGCCGACAAGTGCGCCTCGGCCCCCAAGACGGTGGACAGCGGCAGGCCGGTGAGCTGGGCCAGCACCACCTCGTTGCCGGCTGCAGGGGCGGGGGAGGAAGGGAGGGAGGCACAGGGAGCGGGCGGGTGACAGGCAGGCCAGGGAGAGGCACAGGACACCGCTTCCCACGCCAGGACAGGCAGAAGGCGCACACAGCATGGCTGGCGGTTGGACCAGCAAAGTGCCGGCAGGTGGTATTGTGCTCGGATGGGCAGGTGAAAGGGGCAACTAAAGAGGAAGTGTTGTGTATGTGCTCTGATGGTGCGAAAAAGTGGGGGCATCGGGTGGCTTGGGCCAATAGGTTGGCGGTTGCTTGGCTGGCAGTTGGGGTGCAGCAGTTGTGTAAAATGCAGGTGGGGCAGTACCAGTGCGCGTCTGCTCCAGAACGCCCCACATATCCCTCGTCCTGTATTTCTGCCGCCCAGCTTGTCGGTTTGAAACGTACAGCTCTCGACAAGCATGACGGAGGACAGGCGCGGCGCAGGCAAGAGTGCGACAAATACAAGGGCAGTGCTCAAGGGGTGGTGATCACAAGCTGGCAGTTGGCATGCTGACGGGGACAACAGCAGCCATGGTTGTACAGGTCATCAAATCCAAAGAATCGGGGTAGGGCGGGGAGCGCTCGTGTACTTCGGGGCGAGCAGCGCTCACTTCCTGCCGGCACACAAAAGGCTGTTGCTGCTACTTGCGCAGTGCAGCGTCCAGCAGGGTGACTGTCGTGTCAGACAGCGTCTTGGTGATGCCCTGCAGCAGAGGGATGGTCAAAATCAATCAATTCTTCTATCTCCGCAGCAATCCTCTAATAACTGTTCACAAATCCTCTCTCGCTTATCCCAACAATAACATACGCAGCCTGCAGAGCAACTGCTTGTCCTGTCTCGGGTAACTTCCCAACAACCACCCCCAGCCTGCCGCCCTCACGTTGGTGGCGCGCCGCATCATGTCCTCCCGCACATAGAACACGCGGTTCTTCTGCAGGCGCAGGCAGCACGGCGTCTCCCCTTGCTGCACCAGCGCTTTGATGTTCTTCCCGATGAACTTGTGCAGCTTCTCAAACACCACCTTTGTCTCATCCTCTGTCAGCGGCCGCACTGCAGGTAGGGGAGGGGATGGAGAAGGGTGCGGCCCAGAAGGCGTCAGGCATCCAAGCAAAGCAGGGTGTAGACGGGGTGGGCGGCAGCAGGTGGCATGGAGGCTGCGAGCCCGCAATGGCACACTGCAATCATGCGTGCAACATCGGCCCTCTGAAAGCCACACACAGCCGTCTGTGATGCCCCCGTTGGGCAGGGGCGGAGGGTCGTTGGCAGCGGCCGCCGTCTCTGCCGCCGCCGGCCATACATGCGAGCGGGCGGTGGACTTGCGGCCACCTTGCTTGCGTGCCAAATTGTTCTTCAAACACGCACTCACTTGTGCCCCAGTGTTGCGCCGGCTATGCGGCGGCGCGAGAAGGCTGGGTGCCCCGCTGCGGCCTGACGCGGCTGCTGTATGTCAGAGATCACAGTTGGATGGGGTGCCAATGGTCAGGCCGGTCCGTAGAGGTCCACGCTCAGCCAAGTGCATGTGCCGAGTGCGGTGTCGCAGCCGAATCGCGTGCGCTGTCGGCCTTATAATTGCATGTGCCGATCACTTGCAAGCGAGGAGGAAGCCCAGAAGCAACTGCCCAGAGAGAATGCCAGCGAGGCACAGCACAGCAGTCCCACATCGCTGCCACCCTGCACCATCACCTCGTGTCGTGACTTCCCTCGCATCCTCACGGACCACCTGTAGTTTGTCAGACACCGCAACGCGCAGATATGTCGGTGGTGGCAGCAGGTGTGTGGCGCTGGGCGCCAGTGGGGCGGCTCTCTGGCCTAGTAGGGCGATCCAGGGGGGTGGCAGTGGACAATGTGCGTGCCCAGGACCGCGCTCCGGTGGGCGCTGGCCGGGTGCTCACTCCACTTGCTGCGTCTGCAGCAGCCCACCCACGATCCCAGCAGCCCCCTCTCACTCCCTGCCGCATCTACGTCTGCAGCTTCCTTCTGCGAGGCGCGGCCGCTGGCCCGCGTGGGGCGCAGCAGCGCCCGCTCTGCGGCGGCGGCACCTGCTGTGCGCTGCCAGGCGGCGCCTGAGCAGCCCACCTCGTCCTCCGCCTCCGCAGCCGCCCCGGCGCTGGGCCGCCGCAACTTGCTGAGCGCGGGCCTGGCCCTGTCTGCCGCCGCGGCGGTGCAGCCCACCCTGCCAGCACAGGCGAACCGGCCGCTGTCCGCGGAGTGGGAGATTGTGGACCTGCCGCTGGACAAGGATGTGCTGCTGCTGGATATTGCCTTCACCTCAACCGATCCCAACCACGGTGCGTGGGTGGGTGAAAGGTACAGTGCAGGGATCAGGCCGGGTGGCGGGCGGTGCCACCACAAGTGTTGAGGAAAGGCGGCAACATCGGCTGCGGGAGAGCACGGTGCTGCGGCGTATGGGGCTGAGGTCCTGCACCGTGCCTGCCTGCCCGTCGCACACTGTTGTGAATGCTGCAGAAAGCGATCAATGCAGTGCTAGCATGCGTGCTGCGCACCGCTTCATGTGAGACATTTGCTGGCGTGCGGCCAGCACCCTCGCGCATGCCCGCTCATTGCCTGGCCTCAAACCTGGTATGCTACCCTCCTCCCTGCTCTGCCCCCTACCCTCCACAGGCTTCCTGCTGGGCAGCCGGCAGACGCTGCTGGAGACTTTTGACGGCGGCAAGACGTGGGCCCCACGTACCGTGGAGGCGGCGCGGGTGGGTGGGTGCTCGGGGTCTGCTGGGGTCCGCGCTGCCTGTGCTTCCGGGCCTGCTGGCTGAACAGCCGGCAGCTCAGTGGGTGAAGAATGGGTCAAGTGCATTGCATTACGCCCAAATGACTGATTGATGCATGCGCGATAAGCATACTATTTCCAAGGACAAGGGCTTTTCACCTGCCGCCCATAACTCCTGGCCTCGACTGCCTGCTTCACCTCATAGAAACGCCTCCTTTCTTCTCTCATTGTCTCTCCGCAGGATGAGGGCTTCAACTTCCGCTTCAACTCCATCTCCTTCAATGGCGACGAGGGGTGGATTGTGGGCAAGCCCGCCATCTTGTTGCACACCACAGATGGCGGCAAGAGCTGGGAGCGCGTGCCGCTGTCGGGTGCGTGGCGTGGGGAGGGGGTGCACGTGCATGACGTTCAGGCCAAGAGGCAGCGGACATGCAGCGGACTGATCAGCAAGGAGAGTGGGCATAGGCCTTGCAGAGCAGCAGGGCTGCTGATGCGACTGCAGGAGGGGCGGGTCACGCGTCTGGGTGGCGAGCCTGCTGCGCACACCTGCTGTGCTACTTTGCAAGTGCTGGGAGCTGTGCCGGCCCGGCCCGACGGCAGCACCCCACTTCCGCACCTTGCCCGTGCCCAACCACTCTGCCTCCCGCTACCCCCCCCCCCCCCCACCCCCGTACCGCCTCCTTGCAGCCAAGCTGCCCGGCGCTCCTGTGCTGGTGACTGCCCTGGACGGCCCCGGCTGCGCCGAGATGACCACGGATCAGGGCGCCATTTACGTGACCAGCAACGGCGCCATGAACTGGACGGCGGCGGTGCAGGAGACCGTGGATGCCACCCTCAACCGCGTCATCTCCAGCGGCATCAGGTGTGCAGGGTTGATGGTGCACTTCTTGTGGTGATGTTCTTGCTGGGGGAGTGTGTGTGTGCAAGATGCCCACTTGTACTGTGGGCGGCCCTGTGAACTGCTTCATTCACAGCGACATCCGACGCCTTGTTGAGTGGAGTTTTCATTGCGTGCTCTCGCCTTGCCTTGCCCCCGCATTGCTCTCCCTCCTTTGCGAGCCCCCACGGCCCCTTGGCCCTGCTTCGCAGCGGCTCCTCTTTTTACTTTTGAGTGCCCTTTCTTGTTCACATCTCCGCTGCCATCATTGCTGTGAGTCGACATGCATCATCTCTATTGCCTTTGCGTTGCTGCAGCGGCGCCTCCTACTACGAGGGCTCCTTCTCCAACATCTCCCGCAACCCTGACGGTGACTACGTCGCCGTCTCGTCACGCGGCAACTTCTTCATGACCTGGACCGCCGGTGAGTGCTACTCTATGGCACAGAACACACACAAACGCAGGCTCGCACGCACGCACTAGGCTGCAAGGGCAAGGGGCATTGCTATTGTGCAACTGCTTCATGATCCGGACCGCCAGTGCCTGGACGCGCTGGGGGGGCTGTAAAGTGGACGACATGGTGTGCATGAAAACCGGCGAATGTTGCATGAGGAACAGGTGCTGGTGGACAGTTTGACATGGTGGTGCAACCAACGCTCATGTTCTCCGTGCTGCGCTGTGCTGTGCTCATCTGTTTCTGGCACTGAGTCTCGCTGGCCCTGCGTGCTGCCCTCCCGCCCGGCCCACGTGCAGGCCAGACCTACTGGCGGCCGCACAACCGCCCCTCCACGCGGCGGCTGCAGAACATGGGGTACACACCCGACAACAAGATCTGGCTCACCACCAAGGTAAAGCTGGCTGTATTGCGCCTCTTTGTGACCCACAGGCTGTACTTGCTTGTGGTAGTTCAGCCTGCAGATGATGCATCACACTGGCGGGCCTGTGGCACGCAGAGTGGACAGCAGGACTGGTCTGCAGTGGGGTTGAGAGGGCAGAGACTGCAGGAGTGCAGTGCGGTGCATACGCCACCACCCCAGCAAGCCACCTGTGCATACCTGACGGCTCTCCCCTCTTGCCGGCCTGCTCCTCCGTTGCAGGGCGGTGACGTCTACTACGTGGATGCCAGCGGCGAGGGCAAGTTCGCTCCGGTAAGTGATATGCAGTGGTAACGGGCATGTGGGATGCCCTGGGTATGGCAGTCTTGGTTGCAAGCGTAGCAGCATGTGCAGCACTAGCGCCGACACATGTTTGTAAGCATCAACTCCCCACAGCTGGCAAGCCGGACAACAAGCTGCATCAGACATGGGTGCCCTTGTCTCTTGCAGGGCCAATGCCATCTTTGGTGGCTTTGGCGTCTTGGACATCACCGCTGTGCCCTTCCTTCTTTCTTTTTTAAAGTACTATGTGTCTGTGTTGTTTTTACATTGCAGGCCAAGATCAACTCCCGCGGCTTTGGCGTCCTGGACATCAAGTTTGTGGACGACAACCTGGGCTACGCATGCGGAGGCAGCGGCTCCCTGTTCAAGACAGGTGTGTGCAGCTAAACTGGCAGCGGGTCGGGCGGCTGACAACGGGGTGCCAGGGGCGGAAAGTCCGTGCAGCGCCTGGGTGTGCAGCCGCCATCTTGCGGGCAAGCCGCCCAGCATCACACCCAGCAGTCCATGGGTAGGGAGCTTGTGGCGCTGCACTTGCTCTTCTTGCACAGCCTACTCCGCGGCAACCTGCAGTGGCTGAGCCATGCTGGCCCCTGCTCCAGCAGTAGCACTCCGCTCACCCGCTGCCCCCTCCCACCCTCTTGTGGCGCCTGCAGAGGACGGCGGGCAGACCTGGAAGCGTGAGCGCGCGGCTGACCAGCTGGCCGCCAACCTGTACGAGCTCGTCTTCACCTCGGGAGGCCTGGGCTTTGTGCTGGGCAACGACGGCGTGCTGCTGCGGGTGAGCCTGGATTTTGTGAGGGTTGATTTTACACTTTTGCGCTGAACTGTGGGCGATGCACTTGTTGATGCCCGACAGCCTGGGCTGTGTGCGGGGCAGATTGGCGAACTGCCACTCAGGGCTGGGCTGGGCAGGGCTGGGCTGGGGTTGGGGAATGTTTGGGGTGCTGCGGAAGCTAGAACCTTTTTGTTTGGGCTGGTAGGGCTGTGCGTGCTGCATTGTCCATCACTCCCGGAGGCCTGCCCGTTGTGCTGACCATCCTGAACGAGCCCCCCCCCCCTCCCCCCCCCCCAACCTTGCCCCCTGCCCGAGTGCAGCGGATCGCTCAGGCCTGAACAGGCAGAACATGGCGTGGGGTCCTGCACTGCGGCAGGCCCCAGTCAACCCCCAGCCAAGGCATGAGATATGAGCCCTCCTCGCGAGCTGCGCCCCGCCCTCGCCCTCCGAGTACACTAAGCCCGCCACCCCACATTTGATTGCTGCTGCTGTTCCTTCCTTCATTTATCCCGAACCGAACGATTTTGGTGCACGTGTGCCTTTTTCTGCCTCACCCATGCCCACTGCATGCCCTGATGTAAGCAACACAACATGAGGTCGTGTGAGTCTGCACCAGAGAATTTGTTGAGTACACCAGGGGCTTTGGAAGGAATATTGTCAATAGTGCTGAGGAGGGCCAGGTTGTGCTCACGAAAAAACAGGGGGGAAGGGGATACAGACACGAGACATGCATCAGCATGCGCAGTCGCTGGCAGGGCGCTGCAATCCTGAGGTTGTCACAGCGTGCACAGTTAGTGGAAGGGCATGGTGGGTGTGGCACTTTTGAGCCTGGAGAGCTGGTGCAGCACATCATCAATCTGCTGCTGATGAGCCAGCTCCTGCTGCTGCTGTTGCTGCTGCTGCTGCCCGGTTGGCTGCCGCTGCGGCTGGCCCTGGGACGTATCTGCGCTGTTGCTGCTGCGGGGCACCGTTGCTGCCTGGTGTTGCTGTGCCCGCGCCTCGCTGTGCTGCTGGGTCAGCGCCTGCAGCGCGGCGTCCAGGCCGCCTGAGCCCAGCTGCAGCACACCACAGAGCAGTGCCGAGCAGGGGCTTGAGTCGGCAGTCATGCTGTGCTGCAAAAAGCGGCATCTTGAGGCACTCGTGCGATGTTGAGACATGCCTGGAGAGACACCTCACAAGGGCCACAATGCACGGTGAAACACAGGCAGCGCTCACAGGCACACACGCATAGCCAGGCGGCCCATGAGCACTCACATCGGTCAGCAGCTGGCTCCAGTTCAGGCTGCCCTGCGACTGCTGCCACTGGAACAGTTCGCCCAGCTCAGCAGGCAGCTGCCCCTGGCCAGTGTCGCCGCTGCTCCCGCCGCTGCCGCTGGCCTCGCCAGGCACCGCCACCCCTGCTGCTGCCTGCGCCAGCGCATCTGCCGCCGCTGACAGCGCACTGTTCACTGCAGTGCTTTGCATGCCGGCTGCGTTCTGCTGCTGCTTCTGGCGGTCGGTGTTGCGGTACATGGGCACGGGCGGCCTGCGCAGGGTGCCGGGCCAGGGCAGGGGGCGAGGCATAGGTGAGGCCGCTGTGGTCAGAAGGTTGGCAGGTCCTTATGGCAGGCTGAGAGAGGGGCGGGCCACTACTCGGTTGCCTTCCACACAGCAGCAGGGTGCAAGTATCGCAACCATGTTTTCCGACGCACCTCCACGCCTGCAAGGCAGCAGCAGAGTGGGCGCCCCTCAGCCCTCCGGCTCACCTGCCTCCCCCAAAGGACGGCCGCGTGCTGCCACCTCTGGCGCTTGCCGGCGGGGGGATCAGCGTGGGGGGCAGCACCTCCTGCAGCGCACGCGAGCTGAACTGGTCCACCAGGAAGTTGAGGGAGGCCTGCACCAGGGGCAGTTAGGTCGAATGTTGTAGGGGCTGAATAAAAAGTGGCGGGAGGTCAACCAGCAGTTGACGGAGGCCGGCAGTGGTGTGTCGTGTGGGGGGTGGGGGGATGGGAGAGGGTAACGTGATCGATGAGGGAAGATATGCACACTCAGTCTGGCACCAATCAAACGTTGCGGCAAAATACACGACGGCAGGCGCATCTATGAAGCAGCGTCACATATGCAGAAGCAGGCCCAGGATGCCTCACCAGCGGGGAGCCAGTCAGATGGAAGCCTACAGGCATGCCGCCGCCACGTGCCGCCGCCTGCTGTTGCTGCTGCCCGCCTGCAGGCTCGGGCTCCTGCCCCTGCCCCTGCTGCTGCGCCGCTGCCGCGTCAGAGCGGGGCCATGTGCTGCCCAGCTGCTTCTGCAGCATGGCCCTCACATCCAAACCCCCTCCCTCCTCTACGGCCTGCTCCCCAGGTATGCTGTCCAGCGGCGCCAGCGGCAGCTGCACAGGTGCAGGGAAGCGTGGATGGCAAGTGCTCACAGCACACCAACCCGGCAATTGACTGCAGCCCCTCCACAGTGCAGCCACCTACATCTTCAAGTTGTACAGCAAGCAGCTGCCGGGGCGGGCATGCCAGGAGCACCCAACCGCAAGCCAGGTCGCTCCCCACAAAGCGCCCACCTCATCCGGCTTCTGGGCATGCAGCACCGGCCAGGAGGGCGGCAGCGGCGGTGCCTGCCCGCCGCCAGCTGCAGCTGCCGTGGTGGGCACGCTGGTGCGCTGCATCACGCTGCGCTTGAGGGACGCCAACTCCTGCAACATGCGGGGTGGGGCGCAGCAGGCACGTGTCAGGCGTGTAAATGGGGATAGACAAGGCGCCAGCCATGGAAGCTGGCAGAGCAGCAGAGCCGGTGGAGCAGTAGTCGTGTTGTCATCCTGCAGTGCCTGGCCCCGGCAGGTAGCAGGATGCGTCGGCCGCTCGCCCCTTGCAATTTGCTGGCTTTCCCGAACCCTCTGACGGAAAAACGGAACAAAGAAGGGGGCGCGCAGGCCACGCGTGCCCAAGCAAGTATTTGAACTGCACCTGACTCGTCAGCAACAGCCCCCTCTCCTCGCCGCCTCACACAGCCAGCCCAACCCTCTCTGCCAGCACCTCCGAACGCTGCTGCTCCGCACCCACAGAATGGACGACTCCTCGATTCACTCAACCGCTGTCCTCACCTCTGCCAGAATTTCCACCCGCTGCTGCAGGGGCAGCAGCTCCTGTTGCAGCATCTGCCGGAACTGGAGCAGGAGCAGCATGATCCCTCCATCTGGCAGGCCCAACGGCTGCTGTGCCTGCTGTGGCCCCAGCGGCTGCACCACCTGCTGCAGGCTGTCCAGCCCAATAGGGCGTGGCCCTGCCCCCCAGTCGCTGCCGCTGCCATTTGCCAGCCCATCAGGCACGCTTGCCACCTTGGGCAGGCGTTGCTCAGGCGCTGCTGCCGACCGCAGCTGGCGCCCCTCCAGTGCAGCGGTGCCGTTCTGAGCCCCGTGCCGAGAGTCTACCGCCGCGCCACCTGCTCCCACTTGCTGCTCTGATGCCGCGTCTGCTGTGCTGCCGGCGCCCAACGAGGCTCCTAGCCCAGCCAATGTCCCTTGCTGATCTGCTTTCTTGCCGCGCTTCGAGGGTGGCTCCGTGATCACCACGCCCTCTTGCTGCAGCCAAGGGAAACAGCGTTGTTGTCGCAGTTCAGAAGTGCGATGTGGAGGACTGAGCAGGCATGGGCAGCCTGTGCACCTCGCTTTGATGCCACACAGCACACATACACAAAAGCACACACATACAAATGGGTAGGGAGGCAGCGCACAGCAGGCGTGAGCTGCCGCAGCAACCCAGGCAGCAACGCACAGGCGCCTGTAGCCCAAGACTAACCGACTCGCACAGCCGCTCCTGTAGCGCGCAGCAGCCCCCAACCAACAACCTACCTGCAGGGCTGCTCCAGTGGTGCGCGCCTTCTTGGACTGTTCAACCTCAGACGCATCCTTGAAGCAGAACATGTACTTCTTGGCTGCAGGATGGCAAGGCGTGGCAAAAGCAAGGCACGTGCGCAGTGAAATCTCAAGTGCAGGCATTACATCCCTGACGCAAAACATGCACTTCTTGGCTGCATAAGCGCACGAATGATGCAGAGCAAGAAGGTGGGGAGGCCTTTTGAGCGTGTAGGCACCCGGGCCACGCTTGTGGTTCTTTGGCCAGTGGGCTACACAACCCAAAGGTGCGCGTACCGAGGAAGCCAGCCACGTTTCTAAAACTTGGGTTGTAGAAGGGTCTGGTCAAGACAGAAGATAGCTGGCTGGCTGCCCGCCTGGCTGGCTGGCTCGCTTCTGGCCGCACCAGCACCGCACCTGTGCCCTCGAGCGTGGTGGGTCCCGTAAACAGGGGCGCCTGCTCCTCCTCCCCATCATCACCCCGCTCCTGGTTAGATGCCAACTCAGCATCCAGCTCATCAACCACCGAGGCTTCCGGGGGGCTGCATGCACAGCCAAGTGTGGGTGACGGTTGGTGAACCTAAAGCTTGGGGTGGGTATGCAGTGAGAGGGTGCTCATCTGCTGCATCCAAGGCATCATCGACATGGCAATCCGACGCGCTGGGGGAAAGCATCGAAACAGCATATAGAGGTGTGGAGCTTGGGTATGAGTGTGCGCAGGTGCGGTAGCAGGGCAGAGCAGAGCAGTGCCAGGCATGTTCAGAGCGCTGGCAACAAGGCAGCAGGGGCATGGCAGCAGGGGTAGCACCGGCGGCGGCAGCGCACATGAGCAGCGGCCAGTACGCGCTGCGCCGCAGGGCGCCATGCAGCGCGCGGAACAGGGGCAGCGTATGCATGTCCTCCCGCACTACCAGCGCGTTGTACACAATGGGGACGAGCACCAGCCGGAGATGGCCCTGCAGGAAGAGACGACGAATGCATGGCGGTTGGGTGGCAGAAGACAGCAGGCCCGCCGGGTCGGCATGATGGTCACATCGAGCAGGACAGCTCAGAGGCAGAGTGATTCCACCTCACAGCCAGGCATGGGGTTTGCAAGGATCGCAGGACAAGGGCAGCACGCGGCTTGTGGTTGCCACTTGCATCCTGCATGTGCAAGGGGGGAAGCCAGCCAACCACCATGCCTAGACACCAGGCAGACAGGACGCACCCAACAAAGCCACCAAACCACGAGCATGTTATCACTCCTCGCTCCGCATGGCAATCAGCCACCCACCTGCGGCGTGTTGTCCTCCCCCAGCTCCTTCCGCACCAAGTTCTTGATGCACAGCGGCGCCTCAAACGCCCACTGCCAGTACAACAGGCCCGCCTTGTCCGCCAGCGGACCGCCGCTGCCCACTGCAGTGCAGAGTGGATGGGGGCCAGGGTGTTCAAACCCCAGAGGTCCAGCCGCACAGAAAGGGAAGTTGTTGTGCTGCCGGGCAGATATGGCTGTATATGCAGAGCGCCACTGTCAGGTGACCCACCACATCGCAGGTTCGCGCTCCCCTCTGTCCATGCCAATGCCCAGGGGTTCCTGGAAGTTTGAGTGTGTCATCAAGCCAAGCCCACCAAGTGCCGGAACAAAGCGCAGACGGCACCATGCCGGGGCGAACAGCACAGCGGGACCACGCCACAGCACGCCTGCAAACTCGCCTGTCACTTGGCGGTGCTTGAGGGCCGCCAGCTTGCGCGAGTAGTTGGCCTCCAAAATTTTCTTCATGTCTGCGGGGGTTGGGGTGGGGGGCATCTGGAGGATGATTGATAACCACGAAGGGGCGTCACCAGCCCTTCATTCAATGGTAGGCCCGTCTGTTTCAGCACGCTGATGCCGTTCGCCTATGTCGGCGTCGTTGAGTGATTGACTGTAGCCATCGCTAATTGCTGACTGCTACCACTCCCAACTCCCGTGCTGTCTAGCATCAATTGGCCGCAACGCCAGCATTACGCAGTTCATGTCCATGTGCAGTGGAAGCACCGGCCTCCCAGCGCACAGATCAGCGGCATCAGCATGTCCCCTGTCTCCGGGTCCTCGAGAAGCAGGTACCTGCACAGACACATCATCAAACTTCAACACACGCAAGGAACCAGCTCAGGTTGCAGGCGTCCCAGCCAGGGCAGGCCTTCATTAGCACCCAATTTCCATGTAGGGCAGGCAGTCAGCTGTAGCAGGCAGCAGCTACCAGGAGCAGCAGCAGCTGGCACGCACTTTTCGTCCACGCCAGCGTGCAGCCACACAGGATTGGCGGCGGGCAGCTTGATGTTTGGGGCGCCGCCAGCGGCCTCCTTGCCGCTGCCAGGCGCCGAGCGCTTGGACATGGTTGTTGAAAACTCACAAGCCCCCAGGCCTGCACCGTGCCCACCAAGCAATTAGCTGGGAGTCAACTGGCGGCGTGTGGGCCGGCGGCGGGGCCGCTCAGGGCGCAGAGCGGCCGCTGGAGTCGCGCCTGCCCGCCCGCAGCTGCAGGCGGATGGGACAGCCCAGAGTGTTGTTGCTCCTCGCAGCCTCGTGCCGTGCCGTGCACCGCCAGTCCTGCAGCTGCGGAACACTCCCGCGGGCAACAGGCACCAACCGGGCTTGCCTTCTCTCGGCTGCCACGCACCCGCAGCCGCACGGTGTGACTTTTAGATATCTAATGCTGGTCGATACTGCTCACAATTGCGGGACGGGAGCCCAGGGAGTGCTCCGCCGCCGAGGGGCCTCCCAACGGGGCAGGCACTGGCAGGGAAGCAGGCCGCAGGGCAACGTAAATCAGGCGCGCAGAAGAGGAAGAGAAGGGGCGAGGGCACAATGCGGACGGGCCGACGAATGTTCCATCAGAGGCAGGTGCCGCTGGAGGCGGCTGCCACCTCCCGTCTGGACATGTCAAAAGAGTCACCAAGGAAGTCGCCCTACGGTTCATCCACTGGCTGAGACTCATCCCCAGAATGAAACAAACATGTGTGAGCAAACTATGCCCCTATTGCTCTTCCTGCGTGGTGGACCTGGGCCCTGGTTGGCTGCCACCGCAGGCCTGCGCACGGGCGAGCCAGCAGACCCGCAGCTCGCCTACCTGTGCAGCCCAGGCCAAGCAGAGGCAGAGCACAGGGTGAAAAGCAGTGAGCTGCTGCAGCCTTTCTAGCTGCTTGCTGGGCAGCTGCCCCATGCCGCAGCAACTGTGAGCAGAGATGGACGGCTCCAAGCAGAGCTGGGGGCGGCGGGCAGGAAGGGTGCTGCGGTGAGGGCCCCGTAGGTGCGTGCTACAGGAGCCGGCAGGTGGCACGCAGACTGTAAGGCTTACAGAACGCAAGGCAAGGACGAAAAGGCGGGTGCCAGGATCTGCCCCCTGCCGCGCCCGCTGCCGCCGACGGCGCCCCGGAAATGCTTTCCACTCAGATGAGGGCTGCTGGGGAACCATTGGGACCAGCAGAGGGCGTGACTGCAAACCTGGGCATACGCAGATCAACAAGCACCAGGGCAACGGGGCAGCGCAGCCTGCAGCTGCATCCACAATCCTGGAGTTGCAGCGTGCTCAACAGCGAGCAACAACAGCAGGGCATCGGCGCTCGCCTGCCCGGCTGGAGCCAGGGGCGTTTGGTTGTCGGCATGCCGCAGGGATGCAGAAGCGGGCACGCTTACAGCCCAGGTGGCGCCAAGGGACCGTCAGAGCAACAGAGGCACCCAAGCATGTGGGGAGCTAGTCAGCGGGCATACAGAGGGGGGAGGGTAACTGCTTAACCAGGTGATTGTTTAACTAATGGTTAATGAAACAGGGAGTGAGGCAGCAGGAGGACAGAGCAGAGCGTTGGGCAGCAAAACAATTCGTGTCATACAATGCCATCATGCCGACATGTCTGACAGAGCATGGCCCACGCATGGCCCGTGCTGCCAGCCACCTTCAGCGGGGCAGGGTGGGCGTGATTAGTGTACATTACATGCTGCCCAAATGCATGCTGTGGCGGCAGGCACCCAGCAGCGAGCACCTGGCTCATCATCCCTCGTGCTGGCCCTGCCGCCGCCGAAGGTTTGGCGCCAGCCTCCCAGTCCTGACCGCGAGCAGCGGCACGTCTTCACTGCGCTCAGCACCGCCGGCATGGGCACCCTCCTCGCTGCTGCTGCTGTGGCCTCGTTGGCCCCTGTGCAAGCTGGTGCTGCCGCTGGGTGTGCCAGGCTGCACTCCAGAAGCAGGAGCCGGAGCAGGTGTGGCTTGCGCTGCAGGGCAGGAGGCGGTGTGTTGATGAAGGGGAAGGGTGAGGCAGCCAGCGGGGCCCAAACGCCGCCACCACCACCGCCACCACCGCTGCCAGTGCATGCCAGCCAGCCAGCCAGCCAGCATTGAGCTGTAAGGCACTGCTGCAAGCTGCACCAGGCAAACCAATGGGCTCACCTTTTGGCGACGGCAGCGGCGGCAGGCAGAGGGGAGGGTTGGGGTCGGGCATGGGGAGGGAGTGGCCCGCGTACATGGCGTCTGCAGCAGCACCGGGGCCAGGGCGGGCCGGCAGGTTTTAAAAGTGCACAGCATCACGGCCCCTTCCGGCAGCCAGGTAGGTATCGCTGCTGGTGAAAGCAGACCCCTGTCAAAGCAACACAGCCTGCACAGGAAACACCCACCCAGGCGGGCTTCGATGGCCGATTCCTCATCACTCAATCGCTCGATGTGGTCGACAGCGGCATCGTACCGCGCCTGGTGGCTGCAGGGCGCCGCAGGTATTCCTGCGGCTTCCTCTGCTGCTGCAAGCGGCCGCAGGGTATCTAGCAGTCGAAATGTCTGGTCACTTTCAGCTGTGATCCTCTCTAGCCTTGCTAACTCTTTGCTGGGCTGCTGACCCATGCTGGGCGACGGCGGTGGCAGGCGGTGGCGGGCGGTGGCAGGCGGTGGCGGGCTGGGTGCTGCGGTGAGGCCGCGCCAAGCCGCGCACGCCGCTTGCTGCTCTGTGTTTCCGCTGCCTAGTCGTGAGGTGACTGGCGTCGCAGGGAGCGCGTGAGAGGTGCTGGAGTCAGGTGGGTGCTGTGCCCGAGGCTGGCTGACAGTAGCGACGCAGGCTGTAGCTCTGTTGGCCGCGGGGTGCGCTATGGAGAAAGCAAAGCCTTGAGGGGACTTCAGGGGTGTAGGGCGGAAACGTAGGAGCCCGGCGGGCAGCAGGTCCTAGCACGCCCATGCAGGCGATATCAGGCCCCTCCGCCCGCCTCTTCAGCCGTCAATTGCAGCAGAGAGCTCCTCCTGTCGCCGGGGACCCACCACCACTGCGCCCCAGCCGCCAACCACTGCACAGATCGCTTTGGACGCACGTTTGGCGACCCGCAGAACGCTACCAGCGCGTCAGCTCGGGTGAGCTTCCGCGAGGCG
Source organism: Micractinium sp. NFX-FRZ (assembly GCA_029339195.1). Lineage (NCBI taxonomy): Eukaryota > Viridiplantae > Chlorophyta > Trebouxiophyceae > Chlorellales > Chlorellaceae > Micractinium > Micractinium sp. NFX-FRZ. The sequence goes on along the minus strand of JAPTJF010000088.1, from coordinate 2,611 downwards.
TGAGCTCCAGCCGTCGGCGCCCGCTTCCGCCGTCAGCCTGCGCTTGTTGGCGCGGCCGATGGACGCCTTGCATGTGTTTGACGTCAACACTCCTGCAGGGACATCATGAGATTTGCTCAAGCATTTTTCACAGCAGCCAACAAACTGCTGTTGCTGCTGCGGGTGATTGGCAATACGGTCAAGAGCATCAAGCGGATGGATGCGGTACCGGCGGGGCAGCAGCTGCAGCCGCAGCACGACCTGGAGCGGGCACACCTTGTTGGAGTGGCGGAGAAAGCTCGCCGCAAACTGCCCCCCAAGTTCAAGCGCCTGATTGCACTGGGTGCACACGAGATTGGTAAGCAATGCATTGGCCAGCCCCGCTTTAGTGGGGGCAGAGCTCAGCGTGGGCATCCCATGCTCGCTGCTGCTGCTGTGCTGCGCCGCTCCTGTGTGGCGCCGTGCGCTCTTGCACCCACAGCCCCTTGCATTCTGTCACATGTGTTGGTGCAGGAGTGGGCGCCGACGATGCCCTCTTCAACAACATTTCTGCTGACGTGGACGGCGAGCGCTTTGCTGATATGGAGGGTGAGGCACGCCAAGGCCAGCTCTGCGGCTGCAGTGTGGTGGCAGGAGCGGGCAGTGCTTGGTTGCGCAATCTGCCTGCCTCGGCACACGCTTCACCTCGGGACTCACTAGGCTGTGCTGCTTGGTCTCCTGCTTGCTGCAGTGAAGAAGGCCCGGGACATTGTCTTTGGGCTCAGCAGCCTTGTGTCATGGACAGCAGACTGCGCGTGCATCCAGCGCCGTGTGCGCAGCTCGCAGTGGCAGGTGGGTGCAAGGTGAAGGTAGAGTCGGGGGGAGTCGCAGCAGCTTTCCCTGTTTCGTCCCTCTGAGTGCCCTATTGTACGCTGCGAGGCCACGCCCGGACGCTGGTTCAGCCGAGGCCCCGTGAGGAGACGGGTGTAGCTGCAGCCGTGCAACCCTGCGCCCCCTGCCCATCCCCCTGCCCCCTGCCTCACCGGTACGGCAGACTGAACTGACCACCCTCCCCCTCCCGCTCACCCTGTGCTTGGCTGCCTGCAGTTCTGCGACATCCCGCCCTACACCATTCTCAAGTGGGTCCTGCTGGGCCTGGCGACCATCATCCTGCTGGGCTCCGGCGTGGCGGGCTGCACCCTTGGGCGGAGCACTACCGAGAAAGTGGCATCGCTGGCTGGGGGTATCGCCGCAGCGCTTCTAGCGTTTTTCCAGCTGGTCCAGCAGGTCAACTGCGACGTGCGCAAGCAGGAGGTGCCGGTGAAGGAGCTGAAGGAGCGCCGGCGTGAGACGGACCAGCTGATGAAGACGGCCTCTGACCTGCCGTGCATCTGCTTCCTGGCAGACCTCACCGACAGCCATCTGCAGGACGCCCTGGAGCAGGGTGGGCAGCTCTAGCGTGTGCAGCAGAACCTCCTCAGTTTGCTGGCGGCCGCCGCTGGGCCTTGACCGGGAACTTCCCGTGTGACACCGCCCCACCCACTCCCGCCCGCTGGCTCCGCTTCCTGCTGCCGCTGGTCACAGTTTTGGGGCCTCCAGCCCTCGGCCGTGCCACCTCTGCTTTTCAGCTCCGCTCTGTTTGTGCGTGTGTAACACATGCTGTTCATCGGTGCGTGCGGGGTCTCACTGTCTGCTGAGCAGTGGGCGCAAGGTTTGGTGGGGCGGCAGTGCACAGCAAGGGGGCTGCTGGGCGGCCTGAGCATCAGGCTGCATGATTTGGGTCAGCTGGCTCTGCACAGACCTAAGTGGTTCACACTGAGCGCAACTTGCAAGCGGTCCTGACGGCAGCACAGGTGGCAGTGGCGTGCAGGGCGGGGCCGACCAACGGCGACCAGTGTTGCTGACTGGGCGCACGTCAGTGGCGCCCCGACACGACAAGCACTTGCGCAGGCCGAGTTGCGCGAGATGGGGACAGAAGAGCTGGCAGCGCGGTGGCGGCAAAGCATTGGGCGGCCTCCTTGGCTTGCAGCTGCATTTACACACCTTCAGCTTCAATCAACATGTGGGCTTGCAGCGTCGCACACCGCTGTGGGCCAAAACACGCTCACACTCTCTACCGCCGCCGCCCACTGGCCCACTCGCCCAACCCCTCGCTGCCGCCACTGCTGGCGCCCTCTGGCTGGTAGCTGTCTCCACCTGCATCTTCACACTCCTCCTCCGCCGGGTTGTCCTCCATCCAATCCTCGTCCTTCTCCCCAGCCCGCCGCCGCATGCGAGCCTGCTGCAACCGAACCGCCCAGGCCGCGCCCTGAACTGCTCGCAGTCAGCTGGGGCATGCATGCTGCTGCAGAAGGTTCATCTGCAACGGGCACAGCTGGGGGGTGTGCGCTGCTGCTGCTGCTGCCGCAAAGTCCTGGCCGCCTGCGGATGCCAGGTGCCTGCCCCTGCTGCTGCCGTTCTGGTGCCACCACCCCTGCCTCCTCTTCGCCGTCGCTGCTCGGGAGCTGTCCACCAAGGCGCTAAGCCAAGCCTCCGGAGGGGGCGGCTGAGCGGCAGCATTTGGCATGCCTGCGGGCATGGGCGCGTGCGCCCGCCTGCGCCGCCCACCCCCCATGCACCCCAGCAATGCCCCTGCAAGAGGAGAGCATGTCTG